>JASDQU010010707.1:294634-304720 GCA_032191745.1 Picea mariana
AATAAATTTTTTACGAAGGTTTATCCCCAATTTCGCTGAGATTGTCAAATTGATCACAGGAATGTTGAAGAAGGATAGCGGAGTAAATTGGACAACTGAGGCCAGAGCATCGTTCGTGCATATTAAAAAAGTCATAAGCGAGGCACCTGTGTTAGCAAGCCCAGATTATCTGAAAGATTTTCTTATCTTCTCGTTTGCCTCTGAGCATACTATCGCCGCGGTGCTCCTACAAAAGGATGAAGAAGGATTCGAACAGCCGATCACGTTTTTTAGCAAGAGCCTTAGAGACGCAGAACTGAAGTATGACATAATAGAAAAAACAGGCATACATAATGGTAAAAGTGCTAAAGGCATTCAGAACTTATGTACTGCATTCAAAAATTATCGCGTACATACCTACCAGTTATGTGAAAGATATATTGGTACAGCCAGACAGTGACGGAAAAAGAGGGCGATGGCTCACTAAAATCCAAGAATTCAATCTGGAAGTTAAACCAACCAAATTGATAAAAGGGCAAGGCCTGGCCAAATTCTTGGCGGAGTCAAATTTTAGAGCCCTTGATATCAATTGCCTGCAGGAAAGCGATGAAGACACAGACCTAAATGAACTGGATGAAGAAACAAGTCCAAACCAGATTGAAGAGAAGTTCTTATCATCGGACTGGTACAGAGACATAGTGTTTTACTTGCTGAACCTAAAATGCCCAAATGAACTATCACCGTCTAAATGCAGAACTTTAAAACTCCATGCAGTTAAATATTGTATAGCCGAAAGTCAGCTATATTGGAAGGATCCACTTGGGTTCCTGCTAGTTTGTTTAGTTGAATCGGAAACTCAGCGGGTGATAGACGAATTTCATAAGGGAGTCTGTGGGGGGCATCATGCATGGAGAGCTACAGCTTACAAGATCTTGAGGGTTGGGTATTATTGGCCGAAACTCTTTTTGGACGTCAATGCAAAAGTGCGTGCCTGCAACCCTTGTCAACTATTCGCAGGTAAACATAAGCTCCCTGCACTGCCTCTAGTTCCAGTTAAAGCTGAAGCCCCATTTCAGCAATGGGGTCTAGACTTTATAGGCATGATCAATCCCCATTCTAGTGCTTAACATAAGTGGATCTTAACAGCCACAGATTATTTTACTAAGTGGGTGGAAGCTATTCCAACCAAAAGGGCAACAGACTCGGTGGTAATCGATTTCTTGGAAGACAATATTTTGTCAAGATTCGGTTGTCCCCGAAAGATAGTTACCAACAATGCCCAGGCCTTTAAATCTATGGCTATGATCAGTTTCTATCAGAGGTATAACATCATTCTCGGCCATTCCACAACATATTACCCTCAGGGGAACGGATTGGCCGAGTCATCTAACAAGAGCCTGGTAAATATAATCAAGAAAGTATTGGATGAAAATAAAAGGTCTTGGCATGTACACTTAAAATATGTATTATGGGCAAACCGTATCAGCACTAAAAGGTCAATCAACATTTCGCCGTTTCAAATGGTCTATGGGACAGATGTTGTTCTACCTATAAACCTAGCGCTACCAGTGATGAAGTTATGGCAAGATCAAAACGAAGAACCTAATCATGTAATCAGGAGAATTAATCAGCTGATTGAGGTTCAACAGCATAGAGTTGAAGTTGATGAAAAGATGTAGAAGTACCAGGATGATATGAAAGCATTGTTCGATCGCAAAGCAAAAGATAGGGAATTCCACCCAGGTGATTTAGTGCTAAGATGGGATGCAAGAAAGGAGGAAGCAGTGAAGCATAGTAAATTTGACCACCTCTGGTATGGACCATTCAGGGTCTCAGCTCCAGAAGGAAAAAATTCTTTCCTACTGGAACGGAGAAGTCCTCCACGCCCCTGTCAACGGGTGGTATCTAAAGCATTACATGACGTAACAGTCGCCAGATTAAAAAAAAAAAAAAAGTTTTAATAAATAAATAGATAAATTTTTGATATATATATTGGATGTACATATATGTATTTTCGTTTAAATATTTCTTTTGATTTTCTTTTTCGTTCATGAACTTTCGACACATTTCGAATAAGATTCGTATTTGCTTTTTACAGGATTCCAGCTGCATACGAAACTAGCAGGAAAAGTAATTTGCAAGTCGGTGTCAGAAATAAATCGGCATAAAACAGGTGATACCTAAAGTAGTTTCATATTGCGCAAAGAAAGTGAAAGGAAAAGGTAAAAATGAGATTTCTCAAAAGCACATGTTATGAAATACTGTTAAAGAAAACCGAGGTAACGCCATTCAAACTGCAATATCAACTAAAATGTTAGATAACATGATTGTTTCTTGGTTTGATAATCTTTGATTTAAAATAATTTAAATGATACACTCAATCTAAAAACAGTCAGTCAAAGTAAACTATCCCCAAAAATATCTACAAGAGTCAGTCTCGAATTGTTTGACCTCTATATTTTCAGTCAATAAATCGCTACCTGGCATCCTGTCTATCTTCGGGTCTAACTTTTAACAAGCCACCATCTTCCCGTTTCTTTACGAAGCGATAAAAGTTTTTCGATTTAAACCTCGTAAGTTTCAAAATAGATCGTGGAAGGAAAGCGGTTCTTCACAACTACTCAATCCCCTGCTAAGCGAAGGAACGTTTAGGTCGATCCTAACTTTCCTAGGTTTTTCAACGGTATCGGAGGATTAAAGCTTGCTCAAATGGGATGCCCTTTAAAAGTTATTTTCCTTTTCTCCCTAAGAACGAAGATGTTGTGAAGGTCAAGGGAAGGTTGGTACCGAGTAATCAAAGTAAGTTGACAGACCTCTAATGAAAAATATTACACAGATATCAGCCCTGATACAAACTGATTGCCCCCATCTTTGTGCTCAAAAAAGTAAATTATAAGACAGGTGGTGAAAGGAAATTTAGAAATGATTGCCCCCACCTAGTCCAAGAGACGATGAAAGGAAATTCAGAAATGATTTCCCTCGTCTCAGCATTTAAATGTATAAATATATTCCGAAGTGGTGAAAGAAAATTCAGTAAAAGAGGCCAGATAACTTCACCGGGGTACTGAACAGGCTCGCTGGCAGTGAAGCAATATCTGAGATATCTGTAAGGCTATTATACATGAATATCACTCTACTCTGGTAACCAATTCTTTTTAAAACCTGATCCACATCTCAAATTCAGAAGGGACTTCCCAATTAAAAACATATAATCTCATTCTTTTGATGCAAGCCAAGAGCCACAAGATCTGTTGGGTCTCCTAGGGTTGTTTCAATTGTCTTAAAACATACCTAAATTTAGCAGCGGGAAAGAGAAAATTGTGAAAGGGACGACAACTGTGTTTAAAAAGAGTATCTGATTTTGAAAAAACTTTTCAAGGTAAAGAATGAAGTCTTTTTCCCCCTTCGATATACTATTCTCGGAAACCTTTCCGCCTGATTGAGCTCTTGACTCCATTTACCCAATATTGGCACGTGGTCTACTGTTCTTCCCGCCTCGCAGGAAGGCGGGATCCCTAGTTGGAGCCGCCCTTGTTTTTTAGCTTGTCACAATTTTCATTTTGATGCTTGAAATCTAAAGATGGTTTTCCTTTTCCCTCCAAGATATCGATGATCTCTGAAGCTTGATCATGCAAGCAGCGATGATTTTTTTACTCTCGAAACAAGTCCTACCTTTCGTAAAAATGTTTCCTCTTTTTGTTCTACTTCGGGATCTCGCAGGTTGGATACTATAATTCATGTAATCTCCATATCCCGAGTCACGAAACGGCGAAATCATGTTAACTTTCCACTCAAGACTGTAACAAGGGTAAAGTTTTCCCTAACTCCTGATTAAGCATCGTCGGGGTTTCGCGCCTCTGCGTTCGCCAAACCCAAATTTTTATTATCACAACCCCGATAGCCGAGGACACGAGGTCCTTTTGAATAACCCATGTCAAGGATTAAAGGTAAAAGCTAACCGTGGTAAAAGCTGTTCTCGGCGTCTCGCCACTCGGCAATATCTTTTTCGAAGGTTACAACATCTAAACCCCGACTCACGAATTCACGATGCAATTATAACTTGATTAATTAATCACTTAATCCAAGATTATCTTCCCTTTTAATTAAGTCATGATTATATCGATCTCGCGGTTTCGTAGTTCGACATGTAAATCTTCAAGAAACTTATCTTCGAAGCTCCGAGTTGCGATATGGCGAATATAATAATTATAAAATTAATCAAGCCCCAAATCGCGATTACCTTTAATTAAACCAAAATCGATCTTCGCAGTCTCGGGAGTTGGAGACTCAAAATGTTAAAGGAAAATCCCTGATATAACGAGTAGCGAGATATTGATTAACGTTGGCGAGATTGGATTAATTAAGCCAAATCAAGACATATCCCGCGTTTCGATACTTGCACGATTCACGAGGAAGCCTTTTCTCTCCATATGCCAACTGACTTTTAAACCACCAAAATTTATGACATTAATGAGGAAATAGGGTAAATCTATGAATATAAGATCGGATTTTTACGGCATAAATTTATTTCTAATTATGATTTGACAGGCTTGTTTTGAAAGGTATCGAGTTTTCAAATATATGTAAGAGCTGCACTTCATTATAACGAATGTATTTTCATAGCACACAGAGCTCATCACTTCTGAGTAAACTGACTTCTGTATGTATACGCAGTTCTATCGTAGAAGAGCTAAAACGCAAGCTTCAGCCATGGCTCCACGGAAAGCAGCAAAGGCGAATGTTGAGGTTTCAGGACAAGGCTCAGACAATGTCTCCGATACTTCGCCCCGAAGTATCGACTTGGTCCCGAACTGGTCACATGTTTTAGATATTCTACAAGCATAATTGGTGGATTATTTCGACGACTCCGACGACAACGAAAGAGATGATTTAACCACCAAGTACAAAATATTCGTCCAATCCAGAATGCACAGAGTAGCATCCAGATCGCGGTTGCTTCCATATTATGACATGGCTCGATGGGCGTTGGATCATGTGGACATACCGACCAGGACTATCATGAACGAGCAGAGAGTCACCGTCAGGACTTTTAGGCCAGAGCATCTGCAAACCATGTATAAGCTACCCGCGACGTCCGACCACACATATGGCACAGAGTTCTTGGAAGAATTCAAGGAGAAGAATTACGTACAGTACGATAAGACCATGTCCAGTTTGATAAAGGATTGGGTTTCAAACACCGCGAAGTTCAGAGCTGATGCCCACGACATTTATTCAATCGCTTCGTTAGAATCGCAGTATAGATATGTGGCCATGATGACATGCTGGTTATATGGGAGAGAGGACACAGCGCATTTTTTCCTTGCGTGGGTGCCTCTTATGTTTTGGGTCGCAGAAGGTTGTTCTTAAAATTGGGCAAAGATGCTTTTGGATAGCTTGGCCAATTGGGTCACAAAGTATCGGGAACAAAAGGAAAATGGGAGGCCATCCTCATTCTTCATGTCCGCATATATTATGGACGCAATTTGTTCTATGGCACCATTTCCATTAATGAGCTGGGGTTGGACTCCGGCCGAAGACAAACCCATACATGTATATCATGAAAAACTATGGGAAAACAAAGCAGAAAATTTCGCGTATGAAATTTTTAACTGGGTAATGGTGCCTCTGCATGTCGCCATTTTTGGTCACCTGCCACCCCGTATCTCAGACAACATAGTGACAAATCTGAGCAACATAGCGAATTGGTACGTGGAGGCAGAATTTTCATACCTCAGAGTTTTCAGGGCTTCTGTTCCCCCGCATGCACTGCCATTGTTCATTCCTGACAAGCTGGCTTGTCGCGAGGTCGCCCGGCAGACGGTAATTGGCGGTGTAAGCAAAGAGCTCAAAGGGTACTCAAAGAAGGTATGGCCGTCTTTTCCCATTCGTTTGAATTCTTATTCTTTATTAGATTTCGGGCATGCCAAAGCCGAGGCTACAGCCCTGGAAGACCTAAATTTGGTCTACATCGAATACAAGAAGCACGATCCACAGAGGGTCGTGAGCAATCATTTGGCTAATTGCGGGCTCAAAAGATTTGAGCATGAGAATTCACCCTCGGATGACATTTTTCGAGGAGCGAGGTCCTATGAAGAAATTCTAGCCCGGATTCAATCCTTGGCACCTGCGGAAAGAGCCGATGTGTTGAAGTTCCAGGAACACCGACGTAACTGTCTTCTAGCTGTGTTGTGAGGTGAGGGTCCAGGTGTTTCAGAGACAAAACAGAAGGATGCCGAAGGTTCTAAGGATGCAACTCCTGACCAGGGAAAACACCAGGAGGAGGGGGAACAAGCAAAGAATCCAGAAGCAGAGAAAAAGACTCCAGACCCGCCGAAAAAACAGAATCCGGAGACAGAGATAAAGACTCCAGAACTGCCAAAGAAGCATAATCCGGAGACAGAGATAGATACTCCAGGAAAATCTGAGAAGCAGATTGGAGAACCCATCACATCAGTCACCCCCTTGCAGTCGACGCAGGGAAACATCGATGCAGGATGGATTTTCAACAAAGAGCTGAGGCCCATAAGAGTAGAAGAACTCCCTCCGAACGAGTTTTTCTTTAATAAAAAGAGGAAAGCAGTAGTAAAAAGGGAATTATACCAGGAAGGAGAGTCGACTGCCAAGAAGTATAAAATTATGACCGAGGGAAAGGATAAAAAGAATGAGCAATTCGCCACTGAAATAACAGACACACTAGGAGCATACGCCTCGGCGAATCAATTCTCAGTGGGGCTCCTAAAAAACCAACTTAAAAGAAAAAATCGCCTAATTAAGACCCTTGAAGCCAGACTAGCCACAACAGCGGAGAATGCTAGAGATCAGGCGAGTGTGGGAATGGAGCAGGCCAGATTGGCCGATAAAAATGAAATAGAGATGCTCAAAACTAAGCTTGAGCAAGCACAACTGGTGGTACGAGATGGTCATATGTAAGCGAGCCAATAGAGGGATTTGATCGAGCAGCTACAGGCTAGGGTGGAGATCGTCGAGAACAGAATGATAGACATCGGGATGTTCAAATCCCAGGCGATCGAGATTCGGAGCAGAATCTTTTCGGCACAACAGAATTTGCTCGCTAAGGTTGGAGCGATCTGGGAAAACTGTCTGCTGGTCAATCAGGTTTTCAAGAACTTATCGGCGAGAGAAAGGGATGCAGGAGCGGCTCGGGTCGCCTTCCAGGAGGCGGTAATAGCCACGAACAACAGGGTTTCGACGGGTACTCCCAGGTTCACCATTTCAGAGCAAACTTGAGGAAACATTATGTTAAAGGAATGGGAGCATAACATTGCCGAAGGCAAGCAACAAGCCCAAAAGATAACCAATTCCTTAGAGGAGGCCTTTAATTCTATAGACGACAAGCTGTTGGGCATTGACAACGAAGGCAATGCTGAGGCGTTGATGCAAATGAATGTGGAACAGATCTCACTTGATCTGAAGGAAAAGGAAGAAAGAGATTTGGCCGATATCTCTCAGATGACTATGGTGGACATCGTCCAAATTGATAAATGCATGATTAAACCTAGTGCGCAACTATGTGCCATAGACATCATCGATGGACAGATGGAAGACAGGCTGCAACAGTTAGCCTGAGAATGTTACTTCTTCGAAGCCAGTTGTCAAGCGGAACCATCGCGGCTAATATCTCAGCTGGTGTTAAGATGTATCGCCTGTACCGAGCTCGCGCAACGACAAACATCTGGCATCAATTGAAAACAGAGTAGGAGAAATGGAGCGATTACTCTCTTCTCTGTCATAACCGAAATTTTGTGACTATTGAGATTCTACCTGCTTTGTAAAATTGTATAAATATATCACAGAAAGAAATAAACAAGGCTGGACCTTTTTGTGTCGATTGTAACAGAGTTTTTTTACATTTGAGAAGTTAATACAAGCAAATCCGAAGATTCTCAATTCCGTCATGACTGTGTTACAAGTTTGTTTATTTGTATTTCATATTTCATTTCATTTCGTATTCATAATTGATGTGCTTCGTTATACTTTAGCACGACCACTACTATAGCGAATGAATTTTGGTTTTCTGTAATTGTTTATTGTCTTTCCTCTGCACCAGCTATCAGCCGGTGTAAGACCAATCTGCATTTTCAGAATTCTACATATATTCTCTGCTACATCAGTTATTTCCTTACATTTTCCTCTTCTGTTTATTCGTGAGATTCTCCTCTGGTGGAAGCCTTACACTATAGACAGCTAAATGTTTTTCTCACACCTCACACCTTTTATTTAAATATAATACAGTTACGGGAAAGAGCCTTTGATTTGCATCCCTATTTTATTCCTAAAACTGTAAAATCTCTTTTATACGACCAAATTGAGACAACACTTAATCTCTCTCTGAAGTTTTTCTCACTTTTACTGTTCCTCCATGACAGTCCATGTACCAACACAGCCTAACATCGAACCCAGACTATCGAACCAAACACACATTGCTTTAAACCTCTTCGACACAATTCTTAAAACTGCTACTAACTGGGTCGAACTGGAACATTCATGGGCAGCCATTGAACAAGATATAACTATCCAGGAACAGTTGGAAGCTAGACAACACCAACGTAGAAATCTTCCCTAGTTTCCTTGCTGAAGGTTGACATTTCTCTCTTCTCCATTTTTTACCCACTTTCGGATGCCTTGACACTGTACTTTTAAGGCTTAAGTACAGACTCAAGAAAAACACTAGGTACACATCACCTCCCTTATCCGAGGTTGTCTTTCTCTCAATCGACAGCTTCACATCGGATCCCGTACTAAATTCCATCGCCCTCGACTTACAGTTCTTTTTGTAATGCCCAACTTTACCACATTTCCAACATCTTCTTGTCAACTGACTTGGGGATTTAGCTCTACACTTTGACTTAGACTTTCTACTAGAGAACTTTCCTTTATCTCTTTCAATTGGTCGACCTCTCACCACTAAAGCATCTTTGGTCAATCCTTCCATGTTCTTTCTTCTCATTTCTTCTGACAACAGAGAAGCAACCACATCTTCTAGCACTAGTGTCATTGTATTACTCCCTATAGCTATGACTAAACTATCTCAGGAGTCTGGCAAAGAACATAATAGGATTATACATTTCTCCTTAGTGATTTTAATATCCACAGACAATAACTGGCTTAAAATGGTGTTAAACGCATTTAAATGCCCAGTCACCGAACTGCCATCACTCATTCTCAGAAGATACAGTTTATTTCTGAGAAACAACTTATTTACTAGAGATTTTGACTGGTATAAGATTCTCATCTTGTCCCACAGTTTCTTGGTTGAATCTTCACCTGAGACATTCAACAGTACCAAATCTGCAAGACAAAGTTGAATCGTACTTCTTGATCTTCTTTCGAGCTTCTCCCATTCTTCTGTCGACATGCTAGTCGGTTGGGTACCTGGACAAACCGTTGTCCATTGTTCTCGATCTATAAGAAGATCTTCCATTTTAAACTTCCAATGCTCAAAATTATGGCCATTGGATTTTTCTATCTCTATTCTTGAACTGCTCGCCATTCTTTACCACGATCTTTAACACAATTTATGACTTACAACTCTTACTATCCCTAGGGTTTAGTTCTCAGATTCAAGATTGGTAAATCAAGACACTACAACAAAACAGACCATTAGTGCCTATTTTAGCGTCAGATTTTAGTGCATTTGAGGGCATGAATTGGGATGATGAGAGGGCACAAAACTCGACGTTAAACGACTTGTTCACTTGGGCACCGTATTTAGAGCCTAGTTTAGCGCCCAATTTAGCTCCCTCTTTAGCACCAGGTTTTGCTCCCTTTTTAGGGCCTATTTTTGCTCCCTTTTTAGCACCCAATTTTGCTTCTAATTTTGCTCTTAGTTTAGCACCTGATTTCGTGCCTAAAATGTGATATAGCTCCCTAAATAACGCCCAAAATAGTGCCTAGTTTAGCTCCTAGTGTAGCTCCTAGTTTAGCTCCAGGTGTGGCGCCTAATTTAGCTCTTGGTTTAGTGCCTAGTTTAGCTCCAGGTGTAGCTCCTAATTTAGCTCCTGGTTTAGCACCTACTTTAGCTCCTACTTTAGCGCATAGTTTAGGTCCACGTGTGGTGTCTAATTTAGCTCTTGGTTTAGCACC
>JASDQU010010707.1:305378-323019 GCA_032191745.1 Picea mariana
ACTCCAGACCTGCCAAAGAAACAGAATCCGGAGACAAAGATAAAGACTCCAGAACTGCCAAAGAAGCAGAGTTCGGTCGATACTCCAGGAAAATCGACGAAACAGGTCGGAGAACTGATCACATCAGTCACCCCCTTGCAGTCAACGCAGGGAAATATCGATGCAGGATAGATTTTCAACGAAGAGCTGAGGCCCATAATAGTAGAGGAACTCCCTCCGAACGAGTTTTTCTTTGATAAAAAGAGGAAAGCAATAGTAAAAAGGGAATTCTACCAGAAAGGAGATTCGATTGCCAAGAAGTATAAAGTTATGACCGAGGGAAAGGGTAAAAAGAATGAGCAATTCGCCACTGAAATAGCAGGCACACTAGGAGCATATGCCTCGGCGAATCAATTCTCAGTCGGGCTCCTAAAAAACCAACTTAAAAGAAAAAATCGCCTAATTAAGACCCTTGAACCCAGACTGGCCATAGCAGCGGAGAATGCTAGAGATCAGGCGAGCGTGGGAATGGAGCAGGCCAGATTGGCCGATAAAAATGAAATAGAGATGCTCAAAACTAAGCTTGAGGAAGCACAGCTAGTGGTCCGAGATGGTCGGATGCAAGCGAACCAACAGAAGAATTTGATCGAGCAGCTGCAAGCTAGGGTGGAGATCACCGAGCACAGAATGATAGACATCGGGATGTTCAAATCCCGGGCGATCGAGATTCGGAGCAGAATCTCTTCGGCACAACAGAATTTGCTCGCCAAGGTGGGAGCGAACCGGGAAAACCATTTGTTGGTCAATTAGGTTTTTGAGAACTTATCGGCCAGAGAAAGGGATGAAGGAGTGGCTTGGGTCACCTTCCAGGAGGCGGTAATAGCCACGAACAACAATATTTCAGCGGGTACTCCCAGGTTCACCATTTTAGAGAAAACCCAAGGAAACATTCTGTTAAAGGAATGGGAGCATAACATCGCCGAAGGCAAGCTGCAAGCTCAAAAGATAATCAATTCCTTAGAGGAAGCCTTTAATTCTATAGACGGCGAGCTGCTGGGAATTGACAGCGGAGGCAATGCCGAGGCATTGATGCAAATGAATGTGGAACAGATCTCACTTGATCTGAAGGAAAAGGAAGAAAGAGATTCGGCCGATATCTCTCAGATGACCATGGTGGACATAGTCCAAGTTGATAAGTGCATGATCAAACCTAGTGCGCAACTATGTGCCATAGACATCATCGATGGACAGATGGAAGATAGGCTACAATAGTTAGCCCGAGAATGTTACTTCTTCGAAGCCAGCTATCAAGCAGAACCATCATGGCTAATATCTCAGCTAGTGGAAAGATGTATCGCCTATACCGAGCTCACGCAACGACAAACATCTGGCACCAAGTGAAGACAGAGTAGGATAAATGGAGCGATTGCTCTCTTCTCTGTCATAACCGAAATTTTGTGACTATTGAGATTCTACCTGCTTTGTAAAATTGTATAAATATACCACAAAAAGAAATAAACGAGGCTGGACCTTTTTGTGTCGTTTGTAACAGAGTTTTTTACATTTGAGAGTTAATACAAGCAGATCTGAAGATTCTCAATTCCATCACGACTGTGTTACAAGTTTGCTTCTTTTTATCTCATATTTCATTTCAATTCATATTCATAATTGATGTGCTTCGTTATACTTTAGTAATACCACTACTATAGCGAATGAATTTTGGTTTTCTGTAATTGTTTATTGTCTTTCCTCTGCACCAGCTATCAGCGGGTGTAAGACCAATCTACATTTTCAGAATTCTACATATATTCTTTGTTACATCGATTATTTCCTTACATTTTCCTCTTCTGTTTATTTGTGAGATTCTCCCCTGGTAGAAGCCTTACACTATAGACAGCTAAATGTTTTTCCGCCACCTCACACCTTTGATTAAAATATAATACAGTTATGGGAAAGAGACTTTGATTTACATCCCTATTTTATTCCTAAAACCGTAAAATCTCTTTTATACGACCAAATTGAGACAACACTTAATCTCACTCGGAAGTTTTTCCCCTTTTTACTGTTCCTCCATGACTGTCCCTGTACCAACACATCCTAATATCGAACCCGGACTATCGGATCAAACGCACATTGCTTTAAACCTTTTCGACACAATTCTTAAAACTGCTACTAACCGGGTCGAACTGGAACGTTCATGGGCAGCCATTGAACAAGATATAACTATCCAGGAACAGTTGGAAGCTAGACAACGCCAACGTAGAAATCTTCCCTAGTTTCCTTTACCGAAGGTTGACGTTACCCTTTTCTCCATATTTTACCCACTTTCGGATGCCTTGACACTGTACTTTTAAGCCTTAAGTACATACTCAGGAACAACATCTGCCATATCAAGTTCTAGGAGCTTGCTTCAATTCGTACAAAGCTTTCTTCAATCTGCATACATGAGTCTTTTCTATCTTCAACTTCAAACCCAATTTTCACATTACATTGTACCATCCCAGTACACTTGCTCAACTCAAACTTAATATGCACAATCATGTGCTAGCTCTATGTGCTTTCTACAAAGCACCATTTGTCTCACTATCTGAGAGTATGTCCTCTACTATCTCTACAATTGTTCCTATGGAATTGGGACTCTGCACCTGCAACTGCTCTGAAGTTGAGAAAGATCATTCCATTCTCACTGTGGCTACTGAAATTTGAGAGTAAATCCTCTACTCTACCACGACAACAACTTCATCGAAAACTGAGAGTGGCTCAATAAATAGCACTGGAAGTAGCTCTTCTTAGTTTATGGAGGTAACTCTATCTGCTATTGTAGTCATGTCTACATGACCCAACTCATGTACTGCACCAACTGGCACTGTAGATAACTCAATCTCAAATATGGGGATTGCTCCCCCTGGATCTCATACTATATATGAATTATGGTTGTTTTGGTTGTCTTCATGAATACAAGAACTATTTCTTCAATTACTGGAGTAAGTGTCTCGTCATAGTCTTCTCCCTCTTATTGGGAGAATCCTTTGGACACAATTCAGTCTTTGTACATTTGCAATATGCTTAATCTGTTAGATCAATTTTGGAAGTCAACACTGACTTCCCTTCTAGTCTCATGGAAAAAAATCCACATCCCAGTCTTTTTGACTGACTTCCTTCTCTGTCACTAAAACAAGTGAATCTTCCCAGGAGATTTCATATCTCCTAGAAGTCTCTGAAGCTACGATCTAGTCTTATGGCATCTGTCTCCCAGTCCTGGAAGATGTCTCTTCATCTAATCCTTTATGAGATCAGGCTTACTCTGAATCTTGAATTCTTTTGAGCTTGCAACTTCATAGTATTTTCAAGATATACTTGGTGTTGAATACCAAGTCTTAATATGAAAAGCTGAGTCAGACTTCAAACTAGTTCTGCTTCCTGTCAAGGTGGCTTCATTATTCTTTGATCAAGTCTACTTACTGTTCGATCATCTTTGGAGCCTTCTACTTCTTACAATTTATCTCCATATGAGATACTCTGTATCTCAAAAATAACTTCTTCTTCATCTTCTATGGTACATATATGAACATGTACATAGTATGCTTCATGTCTTATCTAATCTGTTGTTTTCTGCAACCAACACTATAGCTTCCTCAAGGTTATCACCTATGACCTGAAATAATATCAACAAGGGAGAAACAACATACACAAGTAGTACTCTTTACAATAATAAAAAAATAGTGAGAACAATCATCATAGTGGCTCCTTTTGAGCTATTACTTGTGACCTGCCTAAAACAACAGTCAAAAGTAAGAGATACAATACGAAATTAGAGCAACACTCTTCTAGTGTTGTGATCAATCATTCCTCCATGGTAACCTAGAGGTAAAACAAGAAGTTTCTCCTATAGGAGATGTTAGTTATATATGATAAGTGATCACACTAAGCATTTACCTCAATATTCTCACATGCTATCGAGTATAAAACATTTCAAAGATTGATATCTCAACTATAGTGTTTTATTGACATGTGCAAGTTTTGTATCTTATCAACTTAATCAATCAAACACAGAACCTAGAGTTTTGTCCTCAAGAATGAGTGTGTTTCTTTTCTTTCAAATCTCCTTCACTCAAGGTGACAAGTTCTTTCTTCAACCTATCTCTTGTACTAAGACAATATGTTGTTTTGACATAAATCTAAATTAGAGAATAAACTCTATAAAATCAACTTTAATCAACCTTGATAATTTTGACCAATGGTTAGTATGATTTCAACATGAAACCTAGATGTTCATAAGGTCAAAATAATGTCATAACAAATGGATGCATGTCAAGATAATCAAACCTGGGGTGAATTATTCCTCTGAATGTGTTGGATCTGAGATCCTTCTGGATCTATGATAAAAGATCCTTTCTCCTGCAAACACCCTTTAGAATAATAATACAATTTAAACATATGTAAGTACATACCTTTTATAGTATCGGTAGTGGCACCATTCGACATCAGTGGTGATAACACACCTTTAAAACTTCAAAGGTGCTTCAACCTTTTAAAGTTATTTAGGGATTTGCTAGGATAAGTTGTACTAGGAAAATAACAGTTAGTCCCAACACTTTACCAAATATTTTCACTGCAACTGGTACTTCAGCTGTAACTACAACTGCAACTTGGGGTTTTATGAGAAAAAAACCATATTTTTCAAACTTGAAATTTTGAAATTATAATCCAGGGACTAGATGCACTGGAGTGAGGTGAGTAGGCTAGTGTAGTCAATTTTCAGAAAATCCAAATTTTACCCCTTGAAACTGAGCCTGCACAAATCTGGACTGGTACTTCTTGTACTGGTTCTGGTTTCCTGGTTTTCTGGCACTCTGATTTTCTGGTACTAGTGAAAACTAGGGTTTAACTTTCCGGGAGTTCTGTACAATGGAAAAGTGCGCTCAAGATGCTAATGAGCTCGCTAGGCTAGGACGCAATTTCTTGATGAGTTTTAGGTTGAAATTCCTCTTCAATAAAAAGCCCTAATTTTCTTATACGACAACAATGACGTTTTTGCTTATCTAGTGAAAGGCGCTCTCTTCAGCTTAGCTCTGATACCATGTTAAGTTTTGAGCTATTATTATATTTCTTTTCAATTTACTAGATAACAATATCATAGGTAGGATCACTAAGAGAAACACAATCACAATATACACACATTTATCCTAGGAAACCCTCACGGGGGAGAAAACCCAACAAAAACTTCCTTAATATGGATAGCCAATACAATTCCAAGACACTAAAACAAAACACTAGAGAGTATCCAATACTGAGCAATGCACTTCTCTCTTCCTTCTTCTCCCAACTGCAGCTACCAAACTTCCGCACATGATGAGTGAATGAGTGAGTGAGATAATGAGGCACTAGCCTCCTTTATTTATACTAGCAGGAAAGGTGTCTCTTCACTAGGTAGGGTCGATTTCTCTTCTTAGTGGTTAAAACCACTTTAATTAAGCATGGGGGCCGACTTCTTAATTAGCATAATATATTTAGGATTTGACCAATCCACAAAAGATGATTTGGTCAAGTACAAAGCCCGACATGATCAATCAACAAAAGGGGATTGATCTCATGAATAATAACTCAATAATAAATAGAATACTCTTTGCAGTTACAATATTTCAACAGAACCATGGGTGCAACCAAGGATGTTGTTGGGAAAGGTATGGTTGGTTTTGAGTTCTTTCATTTCCCAAGTGTTGCAGTGAGTTCTTTGAAGGGAAGTAAGATGGCCTGGTGGTTCAAGTGTATTTCATTTCTGCGGTGAAAACTGACAAACTTGAGGGTGACTCAAGTGATGCAGATTCAAAGAAGTCATGTAACAATTTGGAATGCCTTGATTGGGAAAATGTGCAGAGATATTGGGGTGACTTGATTGGATGAGTCTTGTGGTGGACTTAGGCATATTTGGATGCAGTCGTGGAGGTGGCTTGAGGAAGTTGTCTAACTCTTTGATGAGGCACATTGGATAGGTAGCTGCGATGAAGTAGGCAATGAAGTCTGTACGTGCTAAGATTTAGAGGATGGGTGAAGCACTCTAGTGCTTGATTCCTTAGACATATTTGTTGGGTCATTCGATGACTTGACAATCGTGACAATAGTTCCAGAGTTTGGACACTTGTAGGAGGTGCAAGGTAGTCCCATTCTAGGAGATGGATGGAGTCAACAAAGAAGTTGACCAAGACTGTTGGTAGTCAACATGAATGGGCAGAATGTAGACGAAGTGACTTGGGTGGTGTTGGCTTGCTTTTGGTATGGGACATTGGATGAGGTAGAGCACACATTGGTGACTTGAAGATGATTCTGCGATGACTCAGAGATCCATTAGGGTCATTGGTTGAGGTTGGCATAAGTATTGGTTTGAACATGCCTAAGGCATGTAAGTTCTTTGAGGTGACCAATTCTAATTGGAGCACTTTGAAAGGTTCATTGGGACATTTGAGGAGTGTAGGCACATTGGCCACACTCATCACAAATTTTGAGTTTTGGAGAGGTGATTTGACAGAAGAAGGTGAGTTGAGGACTTGCCTTGGTTTTGAGGATTGTACAGACAAGCAGATTGCAAAATGAAGAGATTACTTGGACATGAGCATTTCTCTTTCTTTGGGAAGCATGGTTGAGGGTGAAGCCTAACCATTCCAAGGCATAGAGAGGCAGACACAACATGGTAGGGTGATGAAGTAGTGAGACAAAGGCAGTCTAGATGTACAATTCTTGGTGCAGAGATTGGCGTACTGTGTCGTGAGGTGGGAAGTGGAGTCAAGTTGTCACAGATAACTTTGTTTTGGGGCGACTTCATAGTGAAACAAGGTGAGGGGAGACCTTGCCTTGGTTTGAGATTGTTGTGTAGATGGACCAAATTACAGAAGGAAGTCAAAGTACAGATGCACTAGCAGGTTCAAAGTGCAACACTTAGACATTGTGGGGGATCTCATTGACATAGATCGGACGATGACAAAAATAGTAAGGCAAGGGTGGACACTTGCCTTAGTATTAGGAGTTGGATGTGTTGAATTTTTCACAAGCTAGGTTAAGCATGAAGTTCATTGCATTTTAGCATTTCACTTAACCATAAACAATAATGTTGCAACAACCAAGATCACAAGAAGAAATACCATGCACAAGAACACACGAAGTATCCTGGGAAACCCTTCTCAACAAGGGAATAAAACCCAACCAAATCCTTTGATATATTCTTCAAGAGAAAGACCTTCACCACCAAGAAAGACCTAGCACACAAGAGGGTGCTCAAACCCTAGAAGACTAGCGCCCAAGAGAGGTGCACACCTTTTCCCAAGTAAATGTACTTGCTGAAATTTCCAAACTCACAAGAAAGATGTGATACCACAATGGGGAATTTCCCTTTACTTATATTAGACTTGTCCTATCAACTGAAGTGTCTATTGGCTCAACAGGACCGACCTCTCTAAGACATATTATTATTATTATCATAATTAATATTATCCAGATTAATTATCTTTTACATTTATTATTAATCAGATTGAGGTAGGGCTGACCTGTACCCTTTACATAACAAATAGGGTTACAGGCAGGTTTGACTCTTGAACAATATATAACAAAGGATCTGATACACCCAGTAGTGCTCATCCATTATGGGCACATCCATAGGGATGTCATATCTCTGGTTCACTACATTACACAAAAGAACCAGATCTTCACACGTTCACCTGTGCTCATCCACAGACACGTCCACTCTACAGATCTTCATTCCCACTGCCTCACACATGAGAATCATATGGAGTCTTCTCATCAACTCTGCTACTCAGAGGAGGCTAATAAATCATATTCATTTCTATTCACATGATGATGCACCCATCACTTTGGGATTTCACATGTTCACCTTGTGCTTAGCCACAGACACGTCCAACTCAACAGATTGCCTTTCCCATTGGATAATCATCTGGAGTTCTTCTCAACTCTCTGAATAGAGGAGGCCATCTCTACATTCCCAGCTCTTCTCAGGCATGGACCACGTACCCTTCTTAGGTGCTTTCTCTCAGGTTTGAAAGCTGGGAGAAAGACTTACATAGTTGCAATGATCCATACCTCACATGTTTGTAAGCTGGAGAATGTATCACATAGTTGCATTCATCAACACTCCCTCTCAACTAGGGAGACATTCTTTATTATGCCAATCCTCACACAGATGTATTTTGAATTTTGTCTTGGCTGAAGTTTATCGACACTCCCTCTCAACTAGGGAGCCATTCTTCACGAAGTTAATTTGGTGAAGATAGCTACAATTTTCTTATGTGTAGGAAGGTACTACATGTGTACGATTTTCCTTGGCATCATATCTTTGAAATAAGGATATTTCATCTCATCATATTTCGATCCACCAGGAAACACTAGATTCTCAAGGAGCTTTACTCACGACTCTTGGTTATCATCAATTTGTCACAAGCTTGTGAAGACACATTGCTTCTCACACTCGATGCTATATACTCTGCCTCTATGGTACTCAAGGCTATAGAGTTTTGTTTCCTGTTGCATTAGGAAACCATGGAAAACTTTATGATACAACATCAACCGAATGTGATTTTCCGGTTCACTGTACTTTCTGTTCAATCTGAATCGACATATCTTGCAAACTCAAGTTCATACTGGAGGCATATCTTAGGCCATATCCAACCGTGCCTCGTATATATCTCAATACATGTTTTGCTGTTGTCTAGTGAGTCTGTCTCGGTTGACTCATGAAATGACTAGGCACATTCACTACATGGCATGAATCAAGTCTGGTGTTAACCAGATACATAAATGATCCAATCAGTTGTGGATTAGTTTCGTCTGAATCATCATCAATATTCTTCTTTAAATCCATCACGATGGATTTTTCATTCTATCATACTAAACTTCTTAAATATTTTCACTGTATATTTTCCTTGAATCAGGAAAATCTCATCGGTCCTCTGTCATACTTCTTGTCCCAAGAAGTAGTGCATCATACTCAGATTCTTCATCTCGATTTCAGAAGTCAAGGATTACTTGTATCCAACAAAAACACTTTCTGAATAAGTCATTAGGATCCGACTCTTGTTACCAACACTATAATGATATAGGTTTGGATCAACAACACTCTTGCTGAAATCTAAACTCATCAAGAAACTATCTATCTGATATAGTTTCCAACTCATGGATGGTAGTACAGATGGAAGTGTATCGGGTTCACTGGATCAAGTGTCTCATCATAGACAACTCCCTCTATTTGTGAGAAACCTCTGGCTATAGATATCGTTTTGTATTTCTTGACACTTCCATCACCTGCATGCTTGATCTTATAGATCCACTTGGAAGTTACCACAGACTTCCCTTCTGGTCCCCGAATAATATCTTATAAATCATTCTTTAACATATACTTGTATTCTTTTGTTATGGCATCTTGCCATACTTATTCTCTTGTTGCTTCTCTAAGACAAGGAGGCTCAACATCAGTGAAGTGGTTCATGACTGAAGGATAGCTCAAAAATATCTTTCACTTTCTCGGGATGTGCCTTGAGAGGCTTGTATGTTTCTCCGCTTCTTGCAGAGTGAGTCTAGGTAGGCCTTTTATGCCCTACTGCAAAATCTCTAAACATATCAATTGGAGAAACTGGAATAATTTCTGTCTCCCTCTGAATTGAGGAAGGGGGAGAAGTTATTGTCTCACTATCAATCTCCATTTGATATTCTCTGGATCTTTGAAAGGCTATCTCTTCTTCAAGGAAAACATCTCTGCTTGTCTCAATCTATCTCTGACTAGGGATGTCGATCTAGAATGTCTTCAAGATTCACTGTTTATCTCATAACGTATCCTTTCTTTCTAAAGGGTCTAGCTTGGACTTCTTCTCTTTGGGTACAAGAAAATACACTGGGTACCCAAGTAACCTGAAGTGTTCAATCTCAGGCTTCATTTCGGTGAAGACTTCTTCAGGAGCTATGTTTTTCAAAGTCTAGTGAATATTCTTGTTCTGAACATATACTATGTCATGCATGCTTCTGCCCATGGAATCATAAAAGGACTCTAAGCATGCATTTTTGCATTGGTTGTTTCAGTGATGGTTCTATTCTTCCTCTTTCTCAAATAGTTTTGACTCCCTCTGAGTCATGTGACTCCCTTTGAAGGATAAGCATCTTCTTTTCTTGTTAACCTCCCTGGAACAAGAAACAAAAGGAACCAACATAAGAATATCTACTAAAGGAAAATAATGAGTACATATTTAGAATCAAAACAATTTAAGAAATGTTGTCACTGCTACAACACCTATTTGTAATGTAGCAAACTTTTAAAATATGGGTTAGAGGAATGATAATTACAACAATCAAACCTGGAGTCTTCACTTCAAGAGTGTCGTTCCTATGAATGCACTAATATCCTTCTGGATCCATGACTTTAGCAAAAGGTTCCTTCGTCTTGCAATTACCCTCATGACAATGATACAAATGATATATATATATATATACAAGTGCATACCTGAGGGTGTGGATATGATTTCTCCAATGGCACATGATTGATCTCTGTCCTCTGACATCTTCATGAAGGAGGTAGTCACAATGTCACATTTTGTGTCACCCACAATAAGTCTTCCTTTGAAGTTTTGTCTTCCTGGAACTGAGTTTTCTTGAATCATCAACCTTTCCGCTCTTTATGATTTTGCTCATTTTTGGATTTTTCACAAACCCTTGCCATCTTGGCTAGTAAACCTAACAGCTAGGCTAAGCTAGCACTTTTAGGTTAATTGGACTTATGACTGTCAATAATAAGCCTTTGAAAGATAGGAGAACCCTGGTGAGCCGAAGAGCTCCTTCAATGAGTTGTAGAAACCCTAATTTTGAAATTTCTGTAGAAATTAGCAAAACCCTAGGGCCAAAATTTCAAAAAGATCGGAATTTCATTTTGAGAGTCTCTGGAGGTATGCTGGAGAAGGTTGTACTCTCCCAAGTCAAAGAATGCCTCAATGTTCAAGTTTCAAGGGCTGAAACACCCAAAAGAAGAGGGTCGTATGAAACTGCAACAGAAGGGGGATGACTGGTGAAAGCTTGTAGCTTGTGCAATGGGTTCTTTCAAGACCTATGCTCTAATACCATGTTGAATTTTTCGTAATCTAGGTTAAACATGAATTTCATTCCATTTTAGCATTTCACTTAACCATAAACAATAATGTTGCAGCAACCAAGATCACAAGAAGAAACACCATGCACAAGAACACAAGAAGTATCCTGCGAAACCCTTCTCAACAAGGGGAGAAAACTCAGCCAAATCCTTTGCTATATTCTTCAAGAGAAATACCTTCACCATCAATAAATACCTAGCACACAAGAGTTTTCTCAAACCCTATAAGACTAGCGCCCAAGAGAGGTGCACACCTTTTCCCAAGTAGATGTACTTGCTAAAATTTCCAAACTCACAAAAAATATGTGATACCACAATGGAGAATTTCCCTTTACTTATATTAGACTTGTCCTATCAACTGAAGTGTCTATTGGCTCAACAGGGCTGACCTCTCTAAGACATATTATTATTATTATTATTATTATTATAATTAATATTATCCAGATTAATTATCTTTTACATTTATTATTAATCACATTGAGGTAGGGCCGACCTATACCATTTACATAACAAATAGGGTTACAGGCAGGTCTGACTCTTGAACAATATATAACAAAGGATCTGNTAGGGGCACATCCATAGGGATGTCATATCTCTGGTTCACTGCATTACACAAAAGAACCAGATCTTCACACATTCACATGTACTCGTCCATATGCACATCCACTCTACAGATCTTCATTCCCACTGCCTCACATAGAAGAATCATTTGGAGTCTTCTCGTCAACTCTGCTTCTCAGAGGAGGCTAATACATCATCTTCATTTATGTTCACATAATGATGCACCCAACACTTTGGGATTTCACATGTTCACCTTGTGCTCAACCACAGGCACGTCAAACTCAATAGATCACCTTTCCCACTAGATAATCATCTGGAGTTCTTCTCAACTCTCTGAATGGACGAGGTCATCTCTACGTTCCCAACTTTGTCTCAGGAAGGAACCACGTACCCTTCTTAGGGGATTTCTCTCAGGTTTGTAAGATGGGAGAAATACTTACATAGCTACAATGATCCACACATCACAGGATTGTAAGCTGGATAATGTCTCACATAGCTGCAGTCATCAACAGAATGGAGTGATGTAGATGCAACAAAAAAGACTAAGTTCACACATGAGGAAGTGCATTCTCATGAGTTGGGCATGACAGNGTGATGTAGATGCAACAAAAAAGACTAAGTTCACACATGAGGAAGTGCATTCTCATGAGTTGGGCATGACGATTGGACTAGCTACCCAATCAATCCAAGGCATGGGGGATATCAGTGTGCGGAGACATGGTAGAGTTGGTTGAAGTATGGATGCAACAACAATTTCACAAGAGTTCAACACTTAGACATTTTTCATGAGGTTTCATTAGTGGTTGAGGTGGCAACAACATCAACATAACGGAGAGTGATTTTTGTAACACGACAGTGATACATTGTGGGCATAGTTGGGGAGCAGACATCTTTCCATCATAGTAGACATTTTGGTTGCACACAACTTTGGGAAGAGGGCAGTGTGGATGGTTGCACATGTTGCATATGATTGCAGTGTGAGATGGAAACTTAGGGTTTCCATTTGACATAAATTTGGGGTTTCCAATGGCACAAGACTTGGGATTTCCAACGGACTTAGTTGCAGATGGAGACATGAGATCGTGTAGAGTTGGAGATTACAAATTTTGTAGGTGTTGTGGGGGTCGACAAAAAATTTAGGTGGGGGAGAATGTAAGACGCCTGGCTAAAGACACACGCGCCCGACTGACTTGATGTTGTGGCGACCTGCGAAAGTTGGGGTTGTTGAACGAAGGAAGTGGTATGAGCGTGTCATACATAACGAAGTGTAACAATGGTGTCTTTATATCGGGCAAGCCGGGACGCCTTGGGCATGCAACACGCCAAGGGAGACTCAAGCGAGATGCCTTGCAACACAAGTCAGATGATAGATGGTTTGACGAAGGGTTGAGGGAAAGACTTGGGTGCTCCACCAAATGGACAAATCGACTAAGGCATGAGGAGGGTGTGCTTAGACAAGTTGGCTCGACTTGGCTAAGCGCCGCGCTCACCCAAATGAAAGATCAATTGGATAGATGGGGATGCTGATCAGGAATTTGGTGGGTTAGCCAGACAATCGAATGAGGCGTTTGGTGGGTCAGCTGGGCAAGCCACCTTAATGCGCCCACATGAGAGGTTAGTGTCATGACCCCACAGTACGCATGTTCAGATCTTGCGATTGTTCACCTATTGAGGGTGTGTGCCATTGCGATGGTTCTTACTTGGTTTCTTGGCAACACCAAGAATACTTCGTATGGACTAAGTCTCTTCACCTAGAGCATACCCATACTTCGTTCTAGGCTATGGGTGAGTCATAATCTTACTCTAGTGCAACCCTTTTATACTTAGACAATCTTGTTAACAATTTAACACTTAGCATACATCCAAGAACATGAGAAACCAAGAGAACTATTGCGGAACAAACGAAAGACACACACAAAAATAGTGTAGGCAACACAAACCATGCCTAACACACAGCTAAGTCTTTGTTATTGTGAAACAATTACAATATGAGCACTCTCGACTCAGTTTACAACTTGGGTAGAGTCACACGACTCGTCTCACCTCACCAAGACGCATATGTAGATTCGTCACACCAAGACTCTGTCACAACCGTCTTCATAACCTCATATGGTGCCCATGAGACATGCTCTCAATCACAGGTTTGTTGTCCCTTCATTACCGCATACTTCACCAAGTTAACACAAACTTTGGTTCCACCTCACACATGCCTCCAACAAACCCGTGTTTCCAAAATTCCCCAAAATATCCTAGTGTGTCCCACCCTTGGCTACTTGTCTTCCATATTGGCAACTCTGTCTCATTTTTTCATTGCCTCAGACTTGCCTGTTCTTTCTCTCCAAAAACTTGCCTTCCTTGGTTGTGTGCCCTTATTCTCTTATAGGGACTCCAAGGGTCTCCAATGCAAAACGTCATGTCCTTTGGGTGTGTCATGCCCCTTTGCGAATCATCACACTCAAATGACTTGTCATGCCCCTCCATGGACCCAATGGACCCAAACATGCCCGTGTGCCCATCAACCACCATGTGTCTTGGACCGACGCATCCCATCCTTGGGCGCAGACCCCTTTCCTTGTGGTCTTCCTATGTCGACTGTCGTGACTCCTTGTGGGTGTGCCGATGGGGTCATTCCAGCTCTCCGGTGCACCCATGTTTCTAAGGCGAGACATGTCCACTCCTTGGCCATGCTCCAAAGTTGCCCTACACTTGCCCAAATGCAACTCAAGTCTTCGTCAATCGTTCTAAGGTAAGTAAGGCGTGTGCCCCCTTGGTTCCACATGTCATCGTCGTGCATCTAAGGTGCCCCTGTTCACACCTACATATATTCGTTTGCCCAACTGATCATATATTCTTTGTATTCTATTGCTTGACTTGTCCCCAATTCTACCCAAAGAGTGCATGCACTCGGTGGGTGTCATGGGAGACTTTACAATCGACCCAACATTGCGAAGGGGCATGAATCATGGGTCACGTCGGTTCACCTAGATGGATAATTTGGGGAGCCAACGCTTATAAGAGAACAAGGGCACACAACTAAGGAAGGAAGACTTGAAGAACAAGTAGAGAAAGATTAGCTTTGCAATTATGAGGCAGACTTAAACGAAGAGGGGTGACCTCCCTCAAGGAGCCAAATTGTTCCATATGCGAGGACTTGTGTTGCTTTGAGGTGATTTTTTGGGCAAATTTGGGGTGACCTTATTTTGGACTGAGTTTGGGGGAAGTCTTGTTGTAGGTCTGTATGAGGCATGTTAGGAGACAAAATCACAGGTTTGTGCGAAGCCTTGCAACATAGAAGAGATGGTGAGTCTGTGGTGGATGCACATTTAGGGTGCTCCGCAGAAGTTTCGAAAGATGTTACAACGGATGAGTCTTGGTATGACAAATCTGTGTATGAGTGTCTTGGTGAGGTGAGGCGAGTCGTGTGAACCAAGTTGGTAGTGCTCATATTGTAACCGTTTTGCAATAATAAGACTTAGTCGAGTGTTAGGCACGGTTTTACAAGTGTTCTCTTTGTTTCATGGATGCATGCTTATATATGACTAAGCGTTAAGTTGTTAATAGTTGTCTAAGTATACAAGAGTTGCACTAGAGTAGAAGTGTGACTCGCCGGCATCCTAGAACAGAGTATGGGTATGCTCTAGGTGAAGAGGCGTAGTGAGAAATGTGAGAAATGCCAAGAAATCAAGTGAGAAATGTCACCGTGTTGCATGCCCTCAAGGGGTGCACTATCATAAGATTCGGGTAGGCACAATGTGGGGACGTGATAGGAACTAAGATTAAACAATGATGCCTCCACTAACTGTAGATACATACTTTTTTTGGATTCCTATCCATCACCAATTTTCTTAAACCTTAGAATGGTATCGGTTGTGTTAATGATATACATTAAAGACTAAATGAGATGCAAGTATAGAAGAATTTCATTTCATTAAATGTGGCTACCCAAAACCTTTCACTTTATTTTTCCATGTCCAAATAATACAAGGAAACATCTTTGTGAACATATGGTTAGATTGTGAATATTCTTCTCTACGGATGACAAATCAAAATCTTCATATAAGAAGTTGAAACTAAATATTGTTGTTAGCAACTGAATTTTCATGTCCATTGAAATCTATTTTGCATATTATGCAAAAATGTAGTTGTCTGAAGTTGCCTAAAGGTGCTTCTTAAGACAACCATTGATGGAGGGATAATAGAGATGGTAAGGAACGATGAGTTAAGAAGGTGATAAATTAAGGCCTAATAACTGTGATAAGGAATAGTTAGTCTCAAAAAAGGTGACAAATGCATAAGTTGAAGGTTCAAATATGGCCCAAAAAGGTTGGGTGTCTTCAAATTTTGCAATTTATAAACATTATTTCACTCTTGCAATGATGATTTTTGCTACGTTAAACACAATTAATATTTCTTGGGGAAGATATGACACAAACTAAACAAAAGGAAGAATATACTATGAATATTTGAAAAGTATGTGGGAGTGGAACTAAAATGAGGTGAAACATTGCCATGAAATGAAAGATAACATGATAGATTTACAAAATTCACTATTTAGAGTTTCTAGAGATTGACAAAATCCACTATCTAGAGCTTCTAATTTTGATTTCCTAAAGAGTTAAGTAATATTATTTAGAATGAAGTATATTTTGTCTTACTTTAAAATTTCATTTTTTCCACGAAAAAAACTGTAATTCTATTCATTTGAAGAGAAGCAAATTGCATTTTGTAGGTTCTTTAAGCACAACCCAACGATGGGTAAAACGATAAGAAAATAGAAGCCCAAAGGGGTCAATAAGATGGCTAATAAGCCACAAATAAATATACAATAAATGAGCTGAGAAGACATCATTGAAGAAAAATAAACCCCTCTATGATAGAGACGCCGAGAAAGCAATCCCAGAGAAAAACCCAGTTGTCAGAAGGACCAAGTGAGAGCAGTATGAAGCTCTCACATCAACAGAACCAGAAGGCAACGACACCATAGAAGACCCCAACCTATGCACACCAGAAAGAGAGAAACCAAAAAGCTGCACGCCCTCAAAAAGGGCCTCAAAGTGTCAAAGCATCAACACTACATGCCCTTAGAAATGACCTCAAAGCCCCGACTAAAGCCCCCAACTGAAATGAGGAAGAAAGAGGCACCGACACCCACCAAAAGGACCCCGATCTGAACATACATCAAACCCTGAACAAACCAACATAACCAGAAAGAGGAACTGCAATCCACAAACCCAACCATAACAAAACGAAACAAACCCCGACCAACACAAAACAAAACCACTCGCCAAAGCTTGATATCATACTGTTGCTAAGGTAAACCTTAGCCACAATCCCATCTTACTTTAACATTTCATAAGTTAGTTATTTAAGTTATAAAAGTTCTCAATTTTGTTATACTTTCATAAGTAGATAAAAATATTATTTTTAAAAGTTATAAAATTCTTGTTTTTGGTAATTTCATAATTTAGTTGTTTAAGTTATAAAATCTCTCATTTTTGTTATACTTTTTATACTTTCATAAGTAGGTAAGAATATTATTTTTAAAAGTTACATAAAGTATAAAAAATTCATTATGTTAAAAGTTATAATATTCTTATTTTTTATAATTTTAGAAGTAGATTAAAAGCAGTGTTGCATGAGTTTTTCGAGCACATGTATGTTAAGTATGCGGGTGGGTATTCTATATGGCTAGAAGCTTTGCTCAAATTTGTAGAGAACAAGAAGTTGGGAGCAACAATAATGGATATTAAAAAATAGAGAAAATTCTCAACAATTGAAATATAATATAATCGATTTATTTCATGATTTAAACTATTTGATCCTTTTAAGCTTCTAGTAGTAATGGCATGTTCATTCCTTGTAAATTTGTTTACATCCCTATGTTCACGTTTAGATATACATAGATTGGGTTTGTGTAACATCAAATCACCTTTTACTAATTGTGCATGAATATATATATATATATAT
>JASDQU010010707.1:329770-340221 GCA_032191745.1 Picea mariana
TTATTTATTTCATGCAATATGTAATTTTTGTGTTATATTTCTAATATTACAACATATGAAACAAAACCATAAACATATTACATCATATTAAAGTGCACATACCATAATAAAATTTCAAATAAGTTACAAATAAGAAGTCATTCCAATGTTGTAAAACATGCAACAATTCCAATAAACGTTAGTAAAGACCGTAAAAAAATGTGTTATACATTTTAACTATCAATTGCAAATTTTATTACATAACCGTAAGTCCCAACCCTCTCCATTGTGTGCTATATATGATTATGTTTGCCTATAAAAAACTTTTGAGAGTTAATTGGTCTATATATATTCTTCTCTTGTATTTCACAAATGAATATTTTTCTAGGACATTTTGGCCCATTGTAATATGCTTCAAAGGTCCTTTGAGAATTAACTAGTTTATAGGTAATTTTGAAAATGCTCTCAATACCCATTCAACTAGACCACATCCAAATGTCAATCCTTCCAAAGAAAAAATTCAATACATCAAGCCTTAAAGGGTTGAAAATTATGAAAAAAATATAATAAAAGGTGTCAAGGTGTATTGCCTTGCCTTACCTTGCCATGCCATTCCATACCATGCCATACTTTGCCATGCCATGCCATGCCATGGCTTGCCTTTGCATGCCTTGCCTTGCCATGTGTTGCTATGGATTGCCTTTGCATGCCTTGCCTTTCCATGTGTTGCCATGCCATGCCATGCCTTGCTATCATATGGTATGCCTTTCCATGCCATGCCATGCCCCTCCATACCATGCCTTGCATTCACTTGCCATGCCGTGTCTTTCCATATCATGCCTTGCCTTGCCTTGCCATGCTATGTCATGTCCTACCTTAAGGTTTTTATTCCCTGAGGAGGAATTGGCCAAGAGTCCCCAAAATGGTTTGGGATGCAACTTGCAACTAGGCATAAAAAGAAAATTGAGACTTGGATTGAGGAACCGTCAACTTCGATGGATTATTGGGATAGGATTTCAGCTAGAGCACCCCTCACTCTCATGTGCCATGCCTCGAAAGTTGCTTTACTCATTGATTTCAAGAATTAGTGTTTGGGTTAGTTTGAAACAATCAACATTTGGATTAAGGGGTCCAATTTATGAAATCGTCCCTCGTGAGAAGATCAATAATGTGGTCACCTAGTCGATGCCTAAACAAGCTTGCAACATCTCACAAAACTAAAAAATGTTGCTTTGTTAGGTTTTTATGCCCTGAGGAGGAATTGGCCAAGAGTCCCCGAAATGGTTTGGGATGCGACTTGCAACTGGGCATAAAACAAAAACCAAGACTCAGATTGAGGAACCGTCGTCTTTGTTGGATTCGTAGCATAGGATTTCAGCTAGAGCACCCCTCACTCCCAGGTCCAATCCCTCGAAAGTTGTTTTTTTCATCGATTTTGAGAACTAGGGTTTTTCTCAGTAAGAAGCAATGCAACATTTGGATTTAGGGGTCCAATTTATAAAACCATGCCTCGGAAGCAGATGGACAATGTGGTCACAAAGTCCATGCCTAAACAAGATTGTAACATCTCACAGAACTCAAAAATGTTGTTCTGTTAGGTTTTTATGCCCCGAGGAAGAATGGGACAAGAGTCCCCGAAATGGTTTGGGATGCCACTTGCAACTGGGCATAAAAAAAAAACTGAGCCTCAGATTGAGGAACCGTCGAATTTGATTGATTACTGGGATATAATTTCAGCTAGAGCACCCATCACTCTCGGGTGCCATGCCTCGAAAGTTGCTTTACTTATTGATTTCAAGAATTAGTGTTTTTCTCAGTTTGAAGCAATGCAACATTTGGATTAAGGGGTACAATTTATGAAACCGTCCCTTGTGAGTGGATGGATAATGTGGTCACCTATTCCATGCCTAAACAAGCTTGCAACATCTCATAGAACTCAAAAATGTTGCCCCGTTAGGTTTTTATGCCCTGAGGAGGAATTGGCTAAGAGTCCCCGAAATGGTTTGGGATGCGACTTGCACCTTGGTATATAACAAAAACCAAGACTCAGATTGAGGAACCGTTGTCTCCGTTGGATTTCTAGCATAGGATTTCAGCTAGAACACCCCTCACTTTCGGGTCCAATCCCTTGTAAGTTGTTTTTTTCATCGATTTTGAGAGCTAGGGTTTTTCTCAGTAAGAAGCATTGCAACATTTAAATTTAGGGGTCCAATTTATAAAACCATGCCTCGGGAGAGGATGGACAATGTGGTCACATAGTCCATGCCTAAACAAGATTGAAGCATCTCACGAAACTCAAAAATGTTGCTCCTTTAGGTTTTTATGCCTTGAGGAGGAATTGGACAAGAGTCCCCGAAATGGTTTGGGATGCCACTTGCAACTGAGCATAAAAAGAAAACCTAGACTCGGATTGAGGAACCGTCGACTTCGATGGATTACTGAGATAGGATTTCAGCTAGAGCACCCTTCACTCTTGGGTGGCATGCCTCGAAAGTTGCTTTACTCATTGATTTCGTGAATTAGTGTTTTGCTCAGTTTGAAGCAATGCAACATTTAGATTAAGGGGTCCAATTTATGAAACCATCTTCCGTGAGTGGATGGATAATGTGGTCACCTATTCCATGCCTAAACAAGATTGCAGCATCTCACGGAACTAAAAAATGTTGCTCTATTAGGTTTTTATGCCCTGAGGAGGAATTGGCCAAGAGTCCCCGAAATGGTTTGGGATGCGACTTACAACTCGGTATATAATGAAAACCAAGACTCAAATTGAGGAACCATTGTCTCCGTTGGATTTTTGACATAGGATTTCAGCTAGAGCACCCCTCACTCTCGAGTCCAATCCCTCGTAAGTTGTTTTTTTCATCGATTTTGAGAGCTAGGGTTTTGCTCAGTAAGAAGCAATGCAACATTTAAATTTAGGGGTCCAATATATAAATCCATGCCTCGGGAGCGGATGGATAATGTGGTCACATAGTCCATGCCTAAACAATATTGCAACATCTCACGGAACTCAAGCATGTTTCTCCGTTAGGTTTTTATGCCTTGAGGAAGAATTGGACTAGAGTTCCCAAAATGGTTTGGGATGATACTTGCAAGTGGGCATAAAAAGAAAACTGAGACTCGGATTGAGGAACCGTCGACTTCAATGGATTATTGGGATAGGATTTCAGCTAGAGCACCCCTCACTCTCAGGTGCCATGCCTCGGAAGTTGCTTTACTCATAGATTTTACGAATTAGTGTTTTGTTCAGTTTGAAGCAATGCAACATTTGGATTAAGGGGTCCAATTTATGAAATCATCCCTCGTGAGCAGATCGATAATGTGGTCACCTAGTCCATGCCTAAACAAGCTTGCAACATCTCACAAAGCTCAAAAATGTTGCTCTGTTAGGTTTTTATGCCCTGAGGAGGAATTGGCCAAGAGTCTCCAAAATGGTTTGGAATGCGACTTGCAACTGCGCATAAAACAAAAACCAAGACTCGAATTGAGGAATCGTCGTCTCCATTGGATTCCTATCATAGGATTTCAGCTAGAGCACCCCTCACTCCCAGGTCCAATCCCTCGGAAGTTGTTTTTTTCATCGATTTTGAGAACTAGAGTTTTTCTCACTAAGAAGCAATGCAACATTTGGATTTAGGGGTCCAATTTATAAAACCATGCCTTGGGAGTGGATGGACAATGTGGTCACAAAGACGATGCCTAAACAAGATTGCAGCATCTCACAGAACTCAAAAATGTTGCTTTGTTAGGTTTTTATGCCCTGAGGAGGAATTGGAGAAGAGTCCCCGAAATGGTTTGGGATGCCACTTGCAACTGGGCATAAAAAGAAAATCGAGACTCGGATTGAGGAACCGTCGACTTCGATTGATTACTGGGATAGGATTTTAGCTAGAGCACCCATCACTCTCGGGTGCCATGGCTCGGAAGTTGCTTTACTCATTGATTTTGAGAATTAATGTTTTTCTCAGTTTGAAGCAATGCAACATTTGGATTAAGGGGTCCAATTTATGAAACCGTCCCTCGTGAGCGGATGGATAATGTGGTCACCTATTCCATGCCTAAACAAGCTTGCAGCATGTCACGGAACTCTAAAATGTTGCTCCATTAGGTTTTTATGTCCTAAGGAGGAATTGACCAAGAGTCCCTGAAATGGTTTGGGATGCGACTTGCAACTTGGTATATAACGAAAACCAAGACTCAGATTGAGGAATCGTTGTCTCCGTTGGATTTCTGGCATAGGATTTCAGCTAGAGCACCCCTCACTCCCGGGTCCAATCCCTCGTAAGTTGTTTTTTTCATCGATTTTTAGAGCTAGGGTTTTTCTCAGTAAGAAGCAATGCACCATTTAAATTTAGGGGTCCAATTTATAAAACCATGCCTCAGGAGTGGATGGACAATGTGGTCACATAGTCCATGCCTAAACAAGATCGAAGCATCTCACAGAACTCAAAAATATTTCTCCGTTAGGTTTTTATGCCCTGAGGAGGAATTGAACAAGAGTCCCCAAAATGGTTTGGGATGCCATTTGCAACTGGGCATAAAAAGAAAACCAAGACTTGGATTGAGGAATCGTCGACTTCGATGGATTACTGGGATAAGATTTTAGCTAGAGCACCCCTCTCTCTCAGGTGCCATGCCTCAAAAGTTGCTTTACTCATTGATTTCGAGAATTAGTGTTTTGCTCAGCTTGAAGCAATGCAACATTTGGATTAAGGGGTCCAATTTATGAAACCGTCCCTCGTGAGCGGATGGATAATGTGGTCACCTATTCCATGCCTAAACAAGCTTGCAGCATGTCACGGAACTCTAAAATGTTGCTCCATTAGGTTTTTATGTCCTAAGGAGGAATTGACCAAGAGTCCCTGAAATGGTTTGGGATGCGACTTGCAACTTGGTATATAACGAAAACCAAGACTCAGATTGAGGAATCGTTGTCTCCGTTGGATTTCTGGCATAGKATTTYAGCTAGAGCACCCCTCACTCCCGGGTCCAATCCCTCGTAAGTTGTTTTTTTCATCGATTTTKAGAGCTAGGGTTTTTCTCAGTAAGAAGYAATGCACCATTTAAATTTAGGGGTCCAATTTATAAAACCATGCCTCAGGAGTGGATGGACAATGTGGTCACATAGTCCATGCCTAAACAAGATCGAAGCATCTCACAGAACTCAAAAATATTTCTCCGTTAGGTTTTTATGCCCTGAGGAGGAATTGAACAAGAGTCCCCAAAATGGTTTGGGATGCCATTTGCAACTGGGCATAAAAAGAAAACCAAGACTTGGATTGAGGAATCGTCGACTTCGATGGATTACTGGGATAAGATTTTAGCTAGAGCACCCCTCTCTCTCAGGTGCCATGCCTCAAAAGTTGCTTTACTCATTGATTTCGAGAATTAGTGTTTTGCTCAGCTTGAAGCAATGCAACATTTGGATTAAGGGGTCCAATTTATGAAACCGTCCCTCGTGAGCGGATGGATAATGTGGTCACCTATTCCTTGCCTAAACAAGCTTGCAACATCTCACGGAACTCAAAAATCTTGCTCCGTTAGGTTTTTATGCCCCGAGGAGGAATTGGCCAAGAGTCCCCAAAATGGTTTGGAATGCGACTTGCAACTCGGTATATAATGAAAACCAAGACTCAAATTGAGGAACCGTTGTCTCTGTTGGATTTTTGGCATAGGATTTCAGCTAGAGCACCCCTCACTCTTGGGTCCAATCCCTCGTAAGTTGTTTTTTTCATTGATTTTGAGAGCCAGGGTTTTGCTCAGTAAGAAGTAATGCAACATTTAAATTTAGGGTTCCAATTTATAAAACCATGCCTCAGAAGCAGATGGACAATGTGGTCACATAGTCCATGCATAAACAAGATTGCATCATCTCACACAACTCAAACAGGTTGCTCCATTAGGTTTTTATGCCCTGAGGAGGAATTGGACAAGAGTCCCTGAAATGGTTTGGGATGCTACTTGCAACTGGGCATAAAAAGAAAAATGAGACTCAGATTGAGGAACCGTCGACTTTGATGGATTACTGGGATAGGAAATCAGCTAGATCACCCCTCACTCTCGGGTGCCATGCCTCAGAAGTTGTTTTACTCATTGATTTCGTGAATTAGTGTTTTGCTCAGTTTGAAGCAATGCAACATTTGGATTAAGGGGTCCAATTTATGAAACCATACTTTGTGAGAAGATCGATAATGTGGTCACCTAGTCCATGCCTAAACAAGCTTGCAACATCTCACAGAACTCAAAAATGCTGCTCTGTTAGGTTTTTATGCCCTGAGGAGGAATTGACCAAGAGTCCCTGAAATTATTTGGGATGCGACTTGCAACTAGGCATAAAACGAAAATCGAGACTCGGATTGAAGAACCGTCGACTCCGATGGATTACTAAGATATGATTTCAGCTAGAACACCCCTCACTTTCGGTTGTCAAGCCTCAAAAGTTGCTTTACTCATTGATTTCGAGAACTAATGTTTTGCTTCGTTTGAAGCAATGCAACATTTCGATTAAGGGGTCCAATTTATGAAATTGTCCATCGGGAGTGGATGGATAACGTGGTCACCTATTCCATGCCTAAACAAGCTTGCAACATCTCACATAACTAAAAAATGTTGCTCCGTTAGGTTTTTATGCCCTGAGGAGGAATTGGCCAAGAGTTCCCGAAATGGTTTGGGATGCGACTTGCAACTCGGTATATAACCAAAACCAAGACTTAGATTGAGGAACCTTTGTCTCCGTTGGATTTCTGGCATAGGATTTCAGATAGAGCACCCCTCACTCCTGGGTCCAATCCCTCGTAAGTTGTTTTTTTCATCGATTTTGAGAGCTAGGTTTTTGCTCAGTAAGAAGCAATGCAACATTTAAATTTAGGGGTCCAATTTATAAAACCATGCCTCGGGAGTGGATGGACAATGTGGTCACATAGTGCATGCCTAAACAAGATTGCAACATCTCACAAAACTAAAAAATGTTGCTCCGTTAGGTTTTTATGCCCTGAGGAGGAATTGGACAAGAGTCCCCGAAATGGTTTGGGATGCCACTTTCAACTGGGCATAAAAAGAAAACCAAGACTTGGATTGAGGAATCGTCGACTTCGATGGATTACTAGGATAATATTTCAACTAGAGCACCCCTCACTCTTGGGTTCCATGCCTCAGAAGTTGCTTTACTCATTGATTTCGCGAATTAGTGTTTTGCTCAGTTTGAAACAATGCAACATTTGGATTAAGGGGTCCAATTTATGAAACTGTCCCTCGTGACTAGATCGATAATGTGGTCAGCTAGTCCATGCCTAAACAAACTTGCAGCATCTCATGGAACTCAAAAATGCTGCTCCGTTAGGTTTTTATGCCCTGAGGAGGAATTGACCAAGAGTCCCTGAAATTGTTTGAGATGCGACTTGCAATTGGGCATAAAACGAAAACCGAGACTCGGATTGAGGAACCGTCGACTCCGATGGATTACTAAAATAGGATTTCAGCTAGAACACCCCTCACTCCCGGTTGCCAAGCCTCGAAAGTTGCTTTACTCATTGATTTCGAGAACTAGTGTTTTGCTCAGTTTGAAGCAATGCAACATTTGGATTAAGGGGTCCAATTTATGAAATCCTCCCTCGGGAGAGGATGGATAATGTGGTCACCTATTCCATGCCTAAACAAGCATGAAAGATCTCATAGAACTCAAAAATGTTGCTCCGTTAGTCTTTTATGCCATGAGGAGGAATTGGTCAAGAGTCCCCGAAATTGTTTGGGATGCGACTTGCAACTGGGCATAAAACTCAAACTGGGACTCGGATGCATGAACCGTCAATTGCATTGGATCCGAAGTACCTAGTTTCAACTATTGGGGCTCCTACCCTATCATTTCGTCGACCGAAAACAATTTGTTAGAGTATCTCCAATACTAGGGTTTTGGCAATCAGGCATAGCGCAATTTCCGAAGAGGAGGTCGATTTTCAAGAACACTGTGTCGGGTCTTTTTGGCTAGTGTAGTCACGTGGTCCTTGGCCAAATAGACTTGTAGGAGCTTATGGAAATTTGTTATGCTACTCTGTTTAGATTTTATGCCCCTAGACCAAATTGACCTCATGTCCTTAAATGGCTTGAGGAGGCGAGCTGCAACTCTCGACAAAAATCAAACCGGGACTCATATGAATGAATCGTTAGTTGCATTGGGTTTCAACTAGTGGGCCCCCTACGCTATCATTTCGTCGATAGAAAAACCATTTGTTGTAGTATCTCCAGCACGAAACTCCATTATGCTGCTCGGTTTGAATTTTATGCCCCTGGACCAAATTGGCCACATGTCCTTGAATGGCCTAAGGAGGCGAGTTGCAACTATCAATAAAACTCATACCAAGACTCGGATGCATGAACTGTCAATTGCATTGGATCCGTAGCACTGGGTTTCAACTACTGTGGCTCTTACTCTATCACTTCTTCGATCGGAAAACCATTTGTTGGAGTATCTCCAACACTAAGGTTTTGGTCAATGAGGCATTGTGCAATTTCTGAAGAGGAGGTCAATTTTCAATAGCACTGTGTTGGGTCTTTTTGGCTAGTGTAGTCATGTGGGCCTTGGCCAAACAGACTTGTCAGAGCTTAAGGAAGTCTGTTATGCTACTTGGTTTGGATTTTATGCTCCTAGACCAAATTGACCACATGTCTCTAAATGGCTTGAGGAGGCAAGTTGAAACTCGCGATAAAACTCAAACCAGGACTTAGATGCATGAATCGTCAATTGCATTGGATTTAGAGCACCATTTTTCAGCTACTGGAGCCCCTACACTATCATTCTATCGACTGGAAAACCATTTGTTGGAGTATCTCCGGCACTAGGGTTTTGGTCAATGAGGCATAGTGCAATTTCTGAAGATGAGGTCGATTTTCAAGAACACTATGCCGACATTTTTGGCTAGTGCAGTTACATGGAACTTGTTCAAACAAACTTGTGGGAGCTTACAAAACTTTGTTATGCTGCTCGATTTGGATTTTATGCCCTCGTACCAAATTGACCACATGTCCTTGAATGGCTTGAGGATGCGAGTTGCAACTATCGATAAAATTCAAACCGGGACTCAAATGCATGGACCGTCAGTTGCATTGGATCCAGAGTGTTTGGTTTTATCTATTGGGGCTCCTACCCTATCATTTTGTCGACCGAAAAACAATTTGTTGGAGTATCTCCAACACTAGGGTTTTGGTCAATGAGGCATAGTGCAATTTCTGAAGAGGAGGTCGATTTTCAAGAACATTGTGTTGGGTCTTTTTGGCTAGTGTAGTCATGTGGTCCTTGGCCAAATAGACTTGCAGGAGCTTATGGAAGTTTGTTATGCTACTATGTTTGGATTTAATGCCCTCGGACCAAATTGACCACATGTCCTTAAATGGCTTGTGGAGGTGAGTTGCAACTATCGATAAAAATCAAACCGGGACTCATATGCATGAACCATCAATTGCATTGGATTAAGAGCACTAAGTTTCATCTAGTGGGGCCCCTGCGCTATCATTCCGTCGACCAAAAAACCATTTGTTGTAGTATCTTCGTCACTAGAGTTTTGGTCAACAAGGCATAGTGCAATTTCTGAAGATGAGTTTGATTTTCAAGAACACTCTGTCGAGCATTTTTTGCTAGTGTAGTCGCATGGGAATTGACCAAAAAGACTTGTGGGAGCTTAAAAAACTCCATTATGCTGCTCGGTTTGGATTTTATGCCCCTGGACCAAATTGGCCACATGTCCTTTAATGGCTTGAGGAGGCGAGTTACAACTATCAATAAACCTCAAACCGAGACTCGGATGCATGAACCGTCAGTTGCATTGGATCCGTAGCACTGGGTTTCATCTATTGGGGCTCTTACTCTATCATTCCTTTGACCAAAAAACCATTTGTTGGAGTATCTCCAACACTAGTGTTTTGGTCAATGAGGCATTGTGTAATTTCTGAAGAGGAGGTTGATTTTCAAGAACACTGTGTCGGGTCTTTTTGGCTAGTGTAGTCATGTGGGCCTTGGCCAAACAGACTTGTCGGAGATTAAAGAAGTCTGTTATGCTGCTCAGTTTGGATTTTATGCCCTTGGACCAAATTGACCACATGTCTCTAAATGGCTCGAGGAGGCGAGTTGAAACTCGCGATAAAACTCAAACTAGGACTCAGATGCATGAATCGTCAGTTGCATTGGATTAAGAGCACCATTTTTCAGCTAGTGGGGCCCCTATGCTATCATTCCGTCGACCGAAAAACCATTTGTTGGAGTATCTACGACACTAGGGTTTTGGTTAATGAGGCAAAGTGCGATTTTTGAAGATGAGGTCGATTTTCATGATCACTATGCCAACATTTTTGGCTAGTGCAGTTGCATGGAACTTGTCCAAATAGAATTGTGGGAGCTTATGGAACTCTGTTATGTTGCTCGATTTGGATTTTATGCCCTTGGACCAAATTGGCCACATGTCCTTGAATGGCTTGATATG
>JASDQU010010708.1:21550-32115 GCA_032191745.1 Picea mariana
TTTGATCTTGGTTATTAGTGATGCTATTGTTCATGGTTTATGCTTCAATTCATGTAATTTGTAAAGAAACCGAATGTAATTGAAAAAAATTAAACTCCAACATGGTATAAGAGAATCATTCTTGAAAGAAGACTATTGCACAACTGTTGACCTTCTACAACAACTCGTTGTACCTTTCTTGCAATTTGTTGTTTTGTTGCAGCTGCAACTCGAGTTAAGGTTTCTGCACTCTTCCAGCAACCATGGTGAACCATATTTTGGTGGAAGATGGTCTTGATGCAACAACCAACTTCAATTCTTGGAAAAATAGATTTCTCATCACTCCAGAAGAGAGTGACCTAATGAAGTATGTTGAAGAAGTTGTACTAGAATCAATCGATGATGTAGAAAAGTCTCAATGGAGGAAGAATGATGCAAAATATAGAAATATCATCAACTATTCTATGAGAGACCATTTTAATCCCTCACATCTCCAACTTGAAGACAACTAAATAGATGTATGACACCTTGAAGAAGTTGTTTGATAGAAACAAAACCAACATAGTACTTTTCTTGAGACACCAACTTCAAATCTCAAGATGACGAAGTCAGATACAATTGCCACCTTCTTCATGAATATTTCAAAGATTAGAGATTAGTTGGGTGCTATTGGTGAAATCATATCTGACAAAGAACTTGTCATGATTACCCTTAATGGTATTCCAAGCCATTGGGAGACATTCATTCAAAGTGTCAGTGGGCGATCCAAATTTACCAAGTTTGATCGTTTATGGGTAGACTGTACCCAGGAGGAGAATATACTTGCAGCTAGAGGCGTGCAATGTCCCCATCGTGATGAAAATCAAGATCTTGCTACTCATGCAAGGAAAGGAAAAGGAGAAAGAAGAGGTTTTGGAAAAACATTTAAAGGAAGGAAGTCAACGCTAGCTTCAGAACACAAAAATAAGGACATGCCAAAGATTCAGTGCTTCAGATGTGACAAGTATGGCCACTATGCGAAAAATTGTCCTACATTGAAGAAAGGAAAGCATCATGCTTCCACTGCTAATGTTGATTCATAACCACCTTAGAGGAAATCAAGGAATGCAAGCATGGATGATGAATATTTCTTCTTCATTTCATCCCTCTCAAGTATGGTTCCTACTAGTAATGATATTTGGTTGATTGACAGTGGTGCTCTCAGACATATGACTAGATACATAGAGCACCTGATAGATCTAGTAGAGAAAGAATCTCGTTTGCATGTTGTACTTGGTGATGATGCCAGATATATTGTGAAGGGATTCGGATCCACTTCCTTACAATTGGATTTTTTTACCCCACTCCATTTGAGTGATGTATTATTTGTACCTGGGATGAGAAGGAACCTTGTCTCTATTTCAGCCTTATAGAACAAAGGCTACAAGGTTTCTTTCTCTGATGGAAAGGTTCTTTCATGGAACAAGAACTCTATTATGGATTTTTCTCGAGTGATTGGTGTTTGAGAGGAAGGATTGTACAGATTGACTGTCCGACCAGTTCAGGCCTTGATACATTATTCTATCAGTTTGAGCGAACTATTCAGGCCTTGATACATGATTCTATCAGTTTGAGAAAACTATGGCATAGGAGACTTGATCATTTAAGTTATAGATCTATTCCTTCTATAGGGAAGATGGTGGAAGGCCTTCCAAAGATCCATGTTGAACATGATGCATTTGCAGAGGTTGTGCTCTTGGAAAGAATTCCAAGGGGTCCTTTCCGAGCAGTGACAACAGATCCAAGGGGATCTTAGACTTGGTTCATATAGATTTATGTGGACCCATGACAATTTATTACTTGAGTGGATACCTATACTATGTGATCTTCATTTATGGCCACTCTTGGAAGAATTGGATTTACTTCTTGAAGACCAAGGATGGATTCATTTCTAGATTTCGAGAGTACATAGCACAGGTCAAAAACCTGACCAGAAGGAAGATCAAAGTGCTAAGATCAGATAATAGAGGAGAATACACCTCCCAGGATTTCAATGATTTCTGCATTGAGGCAGGGATCAAGAGGGAGTGCATCGTTCCTTAAAACCCTCAACAAAATGGGTTCGCAGAGAGGAATAATAGATCTATTGTTGAGGCAGTCAAGGCGATGATTCATGATCAACATTTACCTATGTTTCTGTGGGCAGAAGAATCCATGAATGTAGTGTATGTTTAGAACAAAATTTCTCATAATACTTTGAGGAACATGACTCCCAAGGAGGCCTTCAATGGATTGAAGCCTGAGTTTGGACACTTCAGGATATTTTGGTGTCCAGTATACATTCATGTACCCAAGGAGAAAAGGACCAAGCTAGACCATTCATGTAGAAAGGGTACATTTATGGGGTACAATGAGTCTTCAAAGGCATACCAAATCTACATCCCTGGCCAGAGACAAATTGAGGTGAGCAGAGATGTTACCTTTGAGGAGGAGGTAGCCTTCAGGATATATACATGATCTCACTTGGATATTGATAGTGAGAGACATGAAGAGATGGTTCCTTCTCCCCACTCACCCTCCAATAGTTCATAGGAGATAATTGAGGCTATTGATCTCATTGATCCTGTAGCTCTAGTTGATGTTCCCAAATATATTGTAGTAGGTCAGAAGAGACCTACATGGGTTCGTTAGACTCTGCAGAAGGAAGAAGGACAAGAAAATCCTCATGGTACCTTCCGACATAGTAAGAGACCTTAGAGATATTTGTTCTATGCCACAACTATGAGATACATCATTGATTCTGAGCCTTCATGTTATGAGGAGGAATATAGTCAACCAATATGGAGAGATGCCATGATGGAGGAGTATCAGTCCATCATGAAGAATGATGTGTGGGATATTGTTATGAGACCCAAGAGGAAGTCTGTAGTGACTTCCAAGTGGATCTATAAGATCAAACACATGGATGATGGGAGCATCAAGAAGCACAAAGCAATATTTGTTGCTATAGGATTCTCTCAGGTAGAGGGAATAGATTATGAGGAGACATTTACTCATGTTTCTCGATACATTTCTATCTGGACAATTATTTCCCTTACAACATCCATGGGTTGGATACTACATCATATGGATGTGAAGACAACCTTTCTCAATGGAGAGATTGAGGAAGAAGTATACATCAAGCAACCACATGGCTTCGTGATACATGAGAAGGTGTCTCATGTTTGCAGGTTGAGGAAGGCCCTATATGGACTCAAGAAGGAACCTCGAGATTTGTATGAGAGGATTGATGGACACCTGATGAGTTTGGGATAAAAAAAAGTGTTGTTGATCCCAACCTGTACTACAAGACTTTTAATGGTGAGTCCTTGATTTTGGTCCTCTACGTTGATGATTTATTACTCACCAGTACATAGAGCCTTATTGTTGAATGCAAGTATGTGTTGGCCTCTGATTTTGAGATGAAGGACATTGGTATGATGCACTACTTCTTGGGACTAGAGTTGTGGAAGAGAAATGATGAGATATTCCCGAGTCAGGGGAAGTACACAATTGAGATATTGAAGAAGTTTGGGATGCTGAACTGTAAGCCCATGGCTACACTAATGGTGATGAATCTGAAGAAACTAAGTGTGTCTTCTTCCGATTCCGACGAGATTGATCCAACCCTGTACATATAGATGATTATATCATTGATGTATTTGGTTAACACCAGACTTGATATTTTCTATGTAGTGAGTGCACTTATCCAGTTTATGAGTCAATCAAGACAAACACACTAGATTGTTGCGAAGCATGTGTTGAGATACCTGTGAGGCACATTTGGACATGGTCTGAGATATACTTCCAGAATTGACATGAGATTGTAGGGATATGATGACTCTGATTGGGAAGGGAGCGTAGTGGATAGGAAGAGCATTGTTGATGATTGAAAATGTCAACGTAATTTCTCCCGCAAAGTGTTTCTAAAGCCTATTATTATATAAGAATAAATAATGCTAGTAGGTGGGACCCCTTAAGCTTTTGAAGATTAGATCTGTTCATTTTCAATGTTATGATGATGTGCTACAAAGGTTCACATGGTTGATGAGAATATGGTTGTCATTGATATGAGTTAAGATTTTGGATGTTGTTCCTTCATGATACCACCGCCTGCTATTCATTTATGGTATTTGTTCTTCTCTCACCTGCACAACAAATATGCTAGTGAAATTGCAGAAAGGCATTTTGAGGAAAAGAAAAATACTATATCTGATACAAAAGAGACCTAGATATGCAATACTACATGCATAAAGTGTTTGTTGATTATTGTTAGACCTTAGATAACAAAGAAATGGCTATAAAAGAAAAAACGTTGGAGTACATTTATATATATATGCATATGGTGGATATTTTGGTGGTGCATTTTGGCAAAGTAATAATACAATGGTTATGCTATGGTTCGGGTTGATGTTGATCACTCCATGGGTGATGATTCTATACAAGTTCATTTAGATTTTATAGTGGTCCAGCGATTTATTTGAGTTATGTTGGGAATATAAACATGGGTGGCGCATTTGGTAAAGTAACCACGCGAATGGTTGAATTGTTATGTGAAACTCAGATTATGTTGTGGTTTAAATGGTTGATATTCTTGATGCATGAATTGATTAATGTTGTTAATGGGGTCTCGTTGGCATGTACTATGGAGTAAATGTGATATGGGTCGAGGCGACATGCATTTACTGCACGTCACTTTACCCTTCCCATTGGTTGCCACCCTAATCAGACTATTGTTTGATTTGGTTGTTGTGTTCATGCTCCAGATGTTTAGCAAGGCGAAACTGCTCGGCCACCTCTAGTCTTAAGGTTTTTGATTAACAGGTATGTCTCTTTTGGACATTCTTTACTTCACTTTGGTTATGAAATGTTTTTGGCTCAGTTGTATGGGTTTGTGTTTGTCTTGAGTGCTGCAATTGTGTGGAATTTTGGTTTAGAATGGAAAAAGGATGGTTCCGCTTATAATTGTTTGAATTCTTTGGAGTTGGTGGTCTTCCTGGGTGATATATTTTGTTACCACCACGTTTGTTAAAAGGTTTTTTTATAAATCATGGTTCGATGGTTGTCTTCGCGATTCTTGGGTTTAACTAGAGCTCTGTTTTCTTGTTCGGCCCTGTCAAGAACTGTCTTGCGTTCACAAGCGTCATAGTCCTCCTTGTGCGTACACCTTTAGCCTCGAAGTTTCACTATGGTTGGTTCCTTTCCTCCTATGATGGCTACTGTGCAAACCCTTAACCCCCAGACTAGAGCCGCATAGGGAGTCTGTCGAGCCTATTAAATTGTTCCTGATTAATGTGGTCTATTACTTCGAATGCGGGCTCACCCGTTGGTCGTATAGTGGTCGTGTTAGTATAGCTTTCATCACTAACTATGTGATAATAGCATGAGCTTTACATTGCAATTTGCACTCCTAAAATATTCACAGTTACCAGCCTGGTGTCAAAGAACTCAGTTGTTTAATGGAAGGGCCTCTGCCCATTTCGATTGGTTGCGTGGGTATACACAATGACCAGGGCTTGTTCGGTCGATTGTTTGTTTCCTTACCACAGTGGTGAATTATTTGTTATTGTACAGTCACTAGTTTTGCACTTATGGTGAATCGGTTGATGGTTGACATTGGTTACAAGAATTTGGTGTTGTTCACACATGTCGCGTCCTGTAGATGATTTTTTTCAAAGTAAATTATTGGACTGGATATATCTACAACATATTTTGTGTTGGTAAAATAAGCTTGAGTATGCGCGGCCTGGTCATGATGATTGTTGGTTGATGCATATTTTTCTTACTACAAAATATGCAATGGATTGCTTGATTAATATCATGAACAATAAACGTTTTTTTCCCCCTCATTATCTCATTTTCCGCTAATTACAACCCCCTCACATATCCCATATTAATTTTTTTCATTCCCTGTTCTGATATTGATTACAACTACGAAAATTTATGTCTTAAGTGGATGAAGTGGCAGTGTCTTGAGTGGATTGCAGTAAAGTTTTTTGGGTTGATTTACAGTTGATTATTGTTTTCATTGAGCGATGACCATTTCCTCTCCCCTTTGATTATATCATATTTTCTCTCAATACAAACCCCTCATATATCCCTGAACATTTTTCATCCCCCTGCTCATTGATTAACATTAGAACAATTTGTATGGATTGGATTGCATGAGCCTGATACATTCTGAGCCAAATCTATTTCGTATTTTAAGAGTTTTCATGCATGGCTATTTAAAAGACTATTTACTAATCGATTACACATGTAGGATGAGTTTTTTTTCAGTTGAGGAATCCATGGCCGAGGAAACAGAGGTAGAGGTAACTGGAACCGAGGCCCAAAAAGGCCTAGGTTCTCTATACATTTTGATGCTAATTCAGAAGAGCTTGGCCAAATGTTTCATGTAGGATTCTTTGATTGGATTGAGCAGGAAATAGTTCGACCTAGGCTTGAAAGGCCTCCTTTCCAAGCCCCGCAATGACAGATTGACTTTAGGGTTTTTGGATAGCATGGTTTATTTTGGATATATGGGTATTATTTTTGAAATAATTTCAAATTTCATCAGCTAAGATTGCCAAAAGTAAATATGTTGATGGGAGACACAAGGAAGTGTGTTTTGCTTAACTAATGGTTATGTTATAACTTTTATGAAGGCTATGAACTAAAGGGAGTCACAAGGGGTCCCACCTACTAGTTATTATTTAATTATGACCCTTATTATGATTATTATTTTTCCCCCTAACTAGAGTAGTTGAGTCTTTAGTTAGCTTAACTAATGAGTTGGTTTAACTACTTTAACCAATTCTAATTTGTTAAAGGCAAGAGGAAAGGGAGGAATAAAGGAGGATAGAAGAACAAATCATGCTAAAGTTTTCTCTTTGAGTTGATGTTGAGATAGTTTAGTTTTCATTCATTCATATATTCATCATAGCCTAATTCTCTTTTGTGATAGCAAGGTCTTATTGTAGACAACAATATTCAGGGCTGAATCAAATTATTCAGACACTTGTTCTTTAGAGGTGTTGATCTATCTTTGATAGTCTGTGTAGACTTGTCTGTTTGTGAATTAATTTCCATGACTGATAAAGACTATTGTGCAGAGTCGAGTGGGCAGCAATCTGTGGAAAGTTGATCTAGCTTTTTGTGTTCAGTTTTGGTTTTCTGTCAGAGGTCCTTTTGTATGTTCCATCGGGGATTTCTAAGTTTGACTTTGGTCCAATATTTCTTTGTGAAGTTTTGTAAAGACAATGACTCTTTGGTGAATTGGAATGAAATAAATGATTGCTTTATGTCTCATATATCTTGAGTATCATCTTGGTATCTTTACTTTTGTTCTCACATTTATTTCAGCAACTGATATGTTCAAAAAAATACATAAAAAGAGAATTTCCAACAAGTTTTTTTGTTGATAAAAGACTAGCCTAAGCACCTGTAATTAATACTTGTGAGTTAGGATATATATTTTGTTGGCTATAAACATAGAGTGATATTGCCGTCTACTTTACTTTAGCCAAGTAAAGTATGAAAATGCTTGAGTAATATCAATTCATATCTTTTCCTCAACATTTATTTGGTGACCGTACTGGGGAGATCTTTGATATCTCTCCGGTTAAATTTTTATACTCAATTTTCATTGATACATCTTTCTCTTTTGTTTCTGATTCTTTGACTGTTTTTATATTAATGATTGTTCTTGTTGCAAGGAAAACCAATCATGAGCCCGGTCTCCAAGACCAGACCAACATTGCTTTGAACCTATTTTATACTATTTTAGACACTGCTAGGACCCGTGCCGAGCTTAACCGTTCTTGGGAAGCAATTGAAGGAGATATTAGTGTTCAAGAACAATTGGAAGTTATACGTAGGCAGCCCATAAATCAGCAATAACCTTTTGTTTCTTCAGTTTTTCTTTCATGTCCTTAGATTCTTGTGCTTCTAGAAGAAGAAGAGGCTTGTCACCCGAAATCAATCCTATTATTGAAATAGGAAGGAGAAACATTGTGTTATCTGTCGAACAAAGTACTCTAAGGAGAACTTTATCTGATTTGTCCAGCTCGTCCTTCTTTCCTACATCTATCATCCACAAGATGGCATCTAGTGGTGGCTCTGGAAGTGCTCCATCTTCCCAATATTCATCGTCATTAGTGATTGGTAGCTTGTACAACCACCATATCCCTGTCCAATCTACTACAAACCCCACCAAATTCATTAAAAAGTATGGCCTTTTTAAGTTCGAAGAAGATTCCACAACCACACCATGGCATGTGTCCTCTCCTCTTAACCTAGCACCTGCTACTTGCCCGCTTTCGAAATTTAAAGAGAATTTGCCTAAGTTTTCAGGAAATAACACTATCAATACCAATGAACACCTAGTGGCATTTTCTAATGCTTGTCATAACATAGGGGACAACGACAATGATACTTTCATGTGCCTATTCGTCAATTCCTTGGAAGGGAAGGCTACGGTCGATTTTTTTGACCTTCCTCCTAAGATTTTGTCTACTTGAGAGGAATTAATCTACTAGTTCAGATCCACTTACGGGCAACCCAAAAGCCCTGCTGAGAATTTAAGGGAGTACAATAACTTCACGTACAAATATGGTGAGACCATCAGGTCTTTCAACTTGCATTTCACCAAGTTGTATAATCAAATCCCTGAACTAATCCACCCTCAGAACCAAGCTACCTTCATGCATTACTATAATGCATTTCCTTCTCCTTACCATCATAAGCTTGAAGAGAAAGCCATTGATAATCTTGGTTCCTCTCTACACACTTGTTCAGAGTACGAAGAACAACTTGAATGAACTAGTCTACCCAGAGAGAATCAGTTAGACAGACAGACATGTCTGCTCTCTTACGGCTAGTACAATATATGAACAATCATATGATATCATTTGAGCAGAAGAGAACTGTCTCCCCTCTCACCCCTAGATCTTCATCCTCTTCTGCACCTCCTTTTAGAAATCTAGTTGAAAATAATTTTCATCCCAAGGCTATCCTGCCTCGAAGTTGGTGTAACTTTTGTGAGGAACACCATGAAGAAACCACATGTGAGGTAAGGATGAGTGCCAAAGACAAGATCTTTCGTAAAAGACTGGAAGCTACTATTGTTGTCCTAGATTTTGTTGAGCTAGAAGATGTCATGGTCATCAACACTAGGAACAAAGCCTATGCCCCAAAAGGCAAATTTGACCCTCCTCACAGTTCTTCTAACCTAAGTTCATCCTCAACCGTTGCTATGTCCCAGGTTCCCAAAATTCTTGAGAGTCAAGGAATCACTCCTCATCCCCCCTCTTCCAAATACAATATCCTGAATCAATTGGCCAATATCAAAGAAGATGCAACCTTGCTAGACATGGTTGTCATCCCTGAACAATAGATGCATCTGAAACAATTCATGGAAGGAAAAGATTTCATTGTAGCCAATCTTTCCGAAGAGGTAGACGAAGAGGATTCTTCTGTAAATAAAGTAAGTGTACATAACTTTAGATACCCTGTAAAAAAAACTCCCTTTTATATTTCTATAAAGATCATGGATAAAATCGCCCATTGTTTCCTTATTGACGATTGTTCGAGCCCAAGTGTGATGTCCAAGATTATTATGGAATATCTAGGCTTGTCTTGTACAAATGAAAATTCCAGAAGCATGCGCTCCTATAATAGTCTACAACAAACTACCATAGGCAATATTAAGGATGTAACCTTGGTTTTATGCGCTCATCCTGAGATAAGGACAAACCTCAGCATTCAGGTGATTGATATGCCTGTAAGAAATTATTCAATTATCTTGGGGAGAGATTGGAAAGCCCTAACCAGTGGATACCTCTCGCTTGATGTGACACATTTATTCGTTCCTCGGAATGGAAAGAATATCATAGTCCTTAGAGAAGGAATAATTTCACCCTACATAGAGAGTGTTCCAAAATCTAGCATAAACCATATCGAAGACGACCTAGGAGTGTACTCCATATTCGCTGAAGAGGATAATATTCCTCTAGAAAGAATTGATTTATAGGATGAATTGTGGTGTATTCACTTCGATGGTTCACGCTCAAATGAAGGTAAAGGGGCTGGTATTATCTTGGTTTCCCCTACAGGGAAGATTCATAATCTGTCATACAGGTTGGAGTTTGCTTGCACAAACAATGCCTCTGAATTCGAAGCTTTGTTGTTAGGCATTGAGAACGCCCTTAATCTTGGTTGTGGTCACCTTTCAGTTTTCAAAAATTCTGATCTTGTTGTGAACCTGATACGTAAGACATGGTTTCCTAGCAACACGCTGATGGAACAATATTCCCAAATTGCTTGGGCACTTGTCTCGAATATCCTATCTTTTAACATCACTCATGTTAGGAAGGAGTTGAATTCAATAGTTGATCGATTAGTTGCCTTCTCAGCCTCTCCTACTTAGCAGCTCTTGCCTCACTGGCCTGATTTTGCTTTCCAATCTCTGCATCATCCATACATTTCTGAGAATGAAGAATTTAGGAGAGCCATCCCTAACCATGAAAGCAATTATGTTATCATTCAAAATGAACCTCTCAAGACCAAGGAGATTATACCTGTAGAAA
>JASDQU010010708.1:95615-108397 GCA_032191745.1 Picea mariana
CCTTTGTATGTTGATCTAGTAGAGTATTTTCAGTTATTCAGCTGCATTCGGCCATTTTGTAATCCACAGAGATATCAGAATACAAACTTTGCAGTCCTTTGTCGCATTTATTATTTGTATGATCATTTATATGTTGTAAACCTTTGATCCTACACACACATTAGCAGTGTTTCCTAGACTAACCAAGTCAGTAACATTACAGTGGTATCAGATCTTTAGTCTTTCCAGCCTGTGACTAAAGACAATGAGTGCAGCAGAAGACCCAAAGGGCCATGAACACGTAGGTGACGAATATGTCACTTACAACAGGCATCAGGAAATAAGGCATAGGCTTGATTTCCCCCCTTTTCCTCCTAGCTCAGAGGAAGAGGAAGAGGCACACAAAGAAGCAGAGAGAAGGGCAGAGCGTGAGGCTGAGCGCGAGGCTAAGAGGATGCTAGGAGACAGATATGATAAACCAGAGGGCAGTGGCAAGGCCCCCGTAGATCCATAGGCAGCTTTCATGTAGGTTATCAACGATATGTTAGCTAGTCAACGGACAATGTCTCAGTCCTTGGCACATGTGGTTGATAGATTGGCTAGAGTGGGCACCCCAGAGACACATGTCCCGCATGCAGCACAGGAGAACTCGGGAGCAGGCAGTAGACCCCAGTCACCCTCTCAGACATACACCTATGCAAGTAGGATTCCCAGACCCTTGTTTCCCAATTTCCAGAGGGCACCCCTGGTAGTAGCACCGCCACCGATACCACAGAGGCCACCCACTCATGCTGAAGATATTGAAGAGTATAGGAGGGAGTACATAGCGTTGAGTCGTGACTTCCATCAGGACATGACCATAGTCGAGTACTGTGGACTCAGACTCAGGAACCGCCCCAGAGAGTCGCAGACGGGAGGACCACAACAGCAGTAGGGGCATAACCTCGATTTCATCTGAAAAGTTGGGAAACTCACCATCCCTTCTTTCGAAGGATCGTCCAAATACACTGCCAGAGCTTGGGTACAGAAGCTAGACACGTATTACAAGATCAACCAGATGACTGAGATAGAGGCCATCAGTGGTGGTACCATGGACTGGTGACATTGGGTCACAGTCGCATCATCTCCTATAGGGAGTTTATAGATAGGCTCATGGAAAAGTTTGACAGGAAGGATCCCGAGATACACTTCAGAGATCTAACCCAGTTGAAACAAACTGGCACAGCAAAGGCGTTCATCACAGAGTTTCAGCGGGTAGCCGTGGCAGTGACGGATATATCAGAGCCCAGGATGATCATGCAATTCACAGAAGGACTCATAGAGCCTTTGAAAGGATGGGTGAAGGCATACAGATCTCCCACTTTGCAGGATGACATCCTTCACACTCGAGATCTGGCAGAATCAGTGCCAAAGACTAAAACTTTCTTCAAACCATTTTTGCCCTAGAGGGATCGAGACAGGAAGCCATTCTAGAGAGAATGGAAGGGAAAGGAGAAGTTGGATGATGAGACTAGGTGAGAGATTATGAGGAAAAAGATTTGCTTCAGCTGCAAAGATCCTTGGGTCCCAAGCCACAGGTGCATGGGCAAGGGAGAGATTCATTATATTGAGGTAGCAACAGATAGCGTGGACAGTGAGGAGGAGGAGCAAGACAGTGGATCCACTAGTTCATAGGAGGAGTCATCACCAGCAGAGGAGAAACCTCCCCGTAGACCACCAACATCGGCAAGAGCCCATCCTCCAGTAGTCCCACAACTGCCAGAACAGGCTAACAGGAGGAAACCAGCAAAGGGAGGTGTCATAGCAACCCTCCGTATCAGAGAGATTATCTAGGGGCAATGGGAAATCGCCCTGATAGATGGTGGGGTCACCCACAACTTTATCAACACTTCACTAGTATCGAGACAGGCACTTTAGACAGAGGAGTTTGAGGTGTTTGATGTTGCAGTAGAAAATGGCCACACAGTGGAGTGTCTATACAGAGTTCCAAACTTAGAGATGAATTTAGGCAACTACACGGTGAGAGACACATTTTATGTGGTTGACCTATTGGACACAGATGTGGTGTTAGGAGTTCAATGGATGATTACCTTGGGAAAAATCACTACCAACTACCAAATTTTGGAAATGGGATTCAGAGATCAGGATGGGAAGAAGGTTGTTCTAAGAGGTATGTCGATCGGAGCACCCATGACAGTTTCAGCCAAGAGGATGGAGAGGATATTTAGACATGGGGAGGTGGCATATGTCACATAATGCTTGATCACTACTCAGAAGGATTCAGAAAGTCGACAACAATACCACACAGAGATCAAGAATTTATTGGGATGACATCAGCTGGTCTTTGAGGCAATTCCATCAGGGAGACCACCTGATACCCGGGTATGATATTAGACTCTCTTTGTGATCTGATATAGCTATTCTCTCTATGTTTTGTCTGTAAATATTTCTGTGTGTAATCCTTAGATAATCCAGTGTCGTATCAAGAGTCTCGGGCTGTTTAAAGGCACAGTTCCACTCTTGCGACACATCTGAAGCCGTATCAGTAGTCTTGAGTTGTTTAAAGGCACAGTTCCACTACTGCAACTTCCTAAAAGATTTGCTAGTTTCTGCCTGAGCAGTCGGTCAGGAGCCTATCTAATCTTCTTTCGAGAAGACATAAGACTAAACGCCCTGCTTTTCTGTGCAGAAATAGTAAACTCTTTCTACTCAGTATGGATTCTAGATCAGTTTCTTTCAGAGATGTCAAAAATTCCGAAGAATGTAGTACCTCTGATTGTGACTCTGTAAATCCTCTTGAATCTATGTTTTCTCTAAGTAGATCTAAAAGCTTAAATTATGCTACTATAGAAGAGGAAGAAGTTAACCCACAAGCTGCATGGAAATTGCCTGCAATAAATCCCAGCAAGGTTTATCAAGATTTAACCATGTTCCATCTAAAAGCTGTAACCAGAGTGGTTGTCAAAGAATCCGTGAGTACTATACAACAGAATTGTGATACAACCCAAACCATTTCTCTTATCAATCCAAAAGAAGTTCAAAAAGAAGCCAAGAGACATGGAACAAAGTTCTTACATTTTGGGTGTATTAGAATCGGTATAAATCCCCTGGTACATAAAGGGATAGATGCATATGTTTTATGCACAGTCAGGGATTTAACCCACAATAAGTTTATTGATTCTCTCATAGGAGGAATTGTTGCTCCTCTATCAAGTGGACCAGTCTTCTTTGACTATTACCCAAATTTCTCTGTATATACTTTCGATGAAAATATTGTTGATATCCTAAAACTCCAAATTAGGACAACCGGATTTGACACCAGAGCCACCAGAAATAATATAGCTATTCAAGTTAGGGGATGTTTTCGGCATACCAATACTATGTTCCCAGCCGTTTTACATACTCCTAGCAAATATTCTCAATCTAGTACTCTGGTGATAACAGATCCTCTCAACCAAAAAATGGAACATTGTACTATTAGATGGGAAACTCTTTCTTTTCCTACAAATTGGGTTATTGATGTCCCAAAACCTCCAGAGCAAAAATCTATTACATCTGCTCAAATAAAAAAAACATCTAATTCTGCAGTTATCTCCTTTCCGCAGAAAGCTATTTCTAAGCCTTCCCCTTCTAAATATATTTCTAGAACCTCTTCCCTGTGTTTACATCCTTCACTTCAAGCCTTGGCAAATAAAGCAGGAAATATTCCTTTCACAGTAAAATGTTTTGACTGTGGAGAACTAATATCTCTATCTACTATTTCCTCTATTGAAGAAGGAGTACAGTTTGAGCATTCAAATCATAATCCCAGAACACATGAACCACCACCAAGCTCTACTGCTAGGGATCCATGTCCCCATCCATAGTGTTCTGACATTCCCTTTCCTCATGATGCTCATATTTTGGTCATCCAAGACAATCTTTTCTCTGAAATAAAGACAAGGCAGGAAGCATATATTCCTAATGGTATGAAGAAACCATCCTCTGCAGAAATCAGAAAATTTTTATATCTTTCCAAAGGTTGCAGTAGACAAACTATAAATCTAGCTTGGATGAAAGAAATGCTTCATTGGGATTTATTCACTCATCTAGAAGCCAGAGAGTTTTCAAAGACTACTCCAGATTCAGAAAAGATCAGATTAGCACAAAAATGGAAAAACCATATGGAACAGGAGGATATCTTTGTATCCTTCCATGAATGGAATAGAAAGAAACCTCTTGATCTTTCTTGGAAATTGAAGCCCCAAAAATCCATCCTCATGAGCTGTCCAGTCAATACTCTTTCTATATCTGACATAGGAAGAGAAATAAACATGATAAAGAAATTTGTCATTGACAGTAAATCTCCAGAACAAGAAAATAAGGAGTCTGAGGAAGACACAAATCTTCACGTTCAGCATCAAAAGTATCATGTCTTGATAGAATTAAAGATCCAAGATTTACACTTTAAACTCAAGACATTGATTGACACTGGATCAGATTTGAATATACTCAACAAACATGTTGTTCCAGTTTCTTTATGGGAAAAAACACAAGCTTTGGTTGTGGGATTAGGAAATATCCCAAATGATATTTCCTTTCAGGTCCCAGAAGCAGTCCTCTGTTTCCAAGAATTCTGCCTTAAATTAAAATTCCTTTTGGCAGAGATCCCAGTAGCCTGTATCCTTGGCACTCACTTTCTTGCTGTTGTTTCACCTCATGGATCTACCATGGTGACTCCTGACAAGCCAGGATATTTTTTCACTATACCAGAGGGAAAAATAATTAAGCTACCTTTTGTATCTTCCCCTAGGATCTCAGACGCAGTCCAATTGAGCCTTAGAAGATCTGAAAAAATTAAAGAACTGAAAGAATTTCAGTCTGGACTAAAATTAAAGGATCAATTAGCAAGGCCCAATGTTCAGCTTAAGATTCAGATTCTGAAACAAGAATTTATTAATTCTGTCTGTTCTGAGAATCCAACTGCTTTTTGGAAGCAAAGGAAACATGAAGTTTTTCTCCCATACAAAGAAGATTACCAGATAAAACCTTGCATAAGTAGAGCCATTCCAATGAATGCTGAGTACCAAAAATTGTGTGCAGAAGAAATTGAGAGCTTACTCAAAAAGGACCTTATCAGAGAATCCACCAGTCCCTGGAATTGCTATGGATTTTATGTCAATAAGCATTCTGAGCAAATTAGAGGAGTTCCCAGATTAGTGGTAAATTACAAGCCTCTAAATAAAGTCCTAGCTGATGACACATATCCTATTCCCAACAAAAGCAGTCTAGTTACCAGAATTGCAGGAGCAAAAATCTTTTCTAAATTTGATTTAAAGTCGGGATTCTGGCAAGTGACAATTAATGAGAAAGATAAATTTAAAATTGCTTTTAATGTCCCAGCTGGACACTATGAATGGAATGTGATGCCATTTGGTCTCAAAAATGCTCCAGCAAAATTCCAGAGAGTGATGGATGATACTCTTAAGCCTTATTTTGATTGGCTTATTGTATATATAGATGATATTTTGGTATTCTCTTCTTCTTTGGATCAACATTTCAAACATCTGAAAACACTTCTGCAAGTCATTAAGCAAGCAGGCCTGGTTCTATCTAAGAAAAAGATTGAACTCTACCAGACTCAAGTCAAGTTTTTGGGTCATACTATTAGTAATGGCCAAATTACTCTTCAAACTCATGCAGTTGAGTTTGCAGACAAATTCCCAAATAAGATTCTGCACAAGACCCAGTTACAAAGATTCTTAGGGAGTCTAAATTACATAAGCCATTTTTACAAGAAATGTGCACATGACAGAAAACTCCTTAATGACAGATTAAAGAAATAATCATGCCCCTGAACAGATGCTCACACTCAAGCTGTGAAAAATATCAAGGCAAAAGTAAAGAATTTGCCAATCTTGCATATTTCTGATGACAGCCTTCCCAAAATTGTAGAAACTGATGCTAGCAATATTGGTTGGGGAGCTGTATTAAAGCAAGTTAGAGACAAGGGAAAGGAGGAAATCATTCAGTTTGCCTCTGGCTTATGGCAGACAGAAGAGAAAAATTACTCTGCTCTAGATAAAGAAATAAAGGCTGCTTTGAATGCTATTCACAAATTTGAAATCTATTTAATCTATAAAAGATTTCTTCTAAGGACTGATGCAGCAGCCATGAATAAAGTCCTTAATAAATATTTAAAGAATCCAGGAGATCATAAATTTGCCCGTTGGCAGGCCCTCTTCAGTAATTTTGATTTTTCAATAGAACACATTAAAGGAGTCAAAAATTCTTTGCCAGAATTTTTAAGCAGAGAACATTTGCAAAATCAAAGTCTGGTAATATCCATTCAACTCAGGGAAGGAGCAGAACAGGTAATCAATACTCCTGATTCTCTAGAATGGGAAAATTATGCTGCTAGTTGGACTCCTAGATGGGAATTGAGAAGTACAAAAGTGTTATCTCAAACAACTCAAATCCCATATTCTACTTTAGTTCCAGAAGTTCGCAGAAGAGGAAATTCAAATGTGTTATCTCCTATAATAAGTGAAGACATTAGAAAAGCTTCTCAGGCACAATATACTTTAACAGAACTTTTTCATGATATAACTTTGATCTGGGATATTAGAGATAACGAAGGACATAATCAACAATACTTTTGTCTTAATAGACCCAAATTATTATCTCAATGGCCTAAGAGAAATTCTGACATTATATTTCCAGAAACAAGCTTGAATTATCATGATTATAGAAATTTATGGTGGCACTTTGTTCAACATGAAGATGTCTTAATCATGGTAAAATTTGGAAGTGTAAATTCTTCAACAGCAGGAAGACCTCCAGTTTGGATTGCGGATTGGTGGAAAGATTTCGGGCTAAATAAAGAGGCAATAGATCCGCATATTTTAGAATCCTTTTCTCCTCTTTCCCATGTGTGTGATCTCTATTATCAAGGGCCGAATGATGGGGAAATCCTCTGTATGTTTATTCTAAATCATTATCAATGGGGGATCAAATCCAAGACTGTCCTTCAAAGAATCAATGGGGTCCTCTTTATAGTTCGGAAAATCTATACAAAATCTTGGGATACCCTGCACTATCCTGAACGATTTTCAAGTTTCATGGAAAATGACTGATAATGTAATAATTCATGTATAAATGGCTGACAGTGGTGCCATTCGGTTTCCGTGGGTTGTCCGCCATCAACTCCACTTTGTACAAAATCATGTGATATATTGTCCGAGTCTTAGTGTTGTCATCTCAAAATAAAAGAGGAATCTTGGAAACTCGGAGCACTTCTCCGACTTTTTGTGCGGTTTGACCCACATTTCCAAGATGCTCTACTGTTTAGCATGTGATGTCCTCGTTTATGAGCACTCTGGTCGGGGAATCTTGCACGATCACCCCGTCAGATCTTTGCTTTCGGTGATATGTTTAGGGAATCCTACGTGACAACCCTGACATGTCTGTTGTCGTATTTTTCTTTCGGTGGATTTGAAATAAAGATGTTCGTTCGGTCAGAGATTCCTGCGTGAATACATCTGCTGAATCATAAAAGTAGATTGAGAGGTCGACATGAAGGACCATCAATCTATTTGTGTCTAAAGCTTCATGATGACTCCTTCCTCCCGAATTTGTATAAATAAAGGATGAGGGGTTCATTCGGGACATCGGTAGTTAGTGTGAGTATTGAGTCAGTCAGTTTTCTAAGCTTCCCTTCTGTCTGAAGCTTTGAGTCATTCTGTCTGTAGTTTGAGCGAAGAGCATCTTGCTCATGAGTCTGTAATCTGTGCATCTAGCACAAATATATTGTAATACCCGCATGCTTCATGCTCTGATAATATAAAGACTTCCGCTTGTTATATCTCTGATGCTTGTCTATTGTCTCTGTAATATGCGCACATTGTGACTTCATTTATTTGCCTGTATTTGCATCTGTTGTTCCTTGGTATTGCTAGGTCTGAGTTGCTTGTCCTATTGGTAAGGTTCTTGGTAGTTGATACGAGAAAACGTCTGCCGAGCAGTGGTAGTAAGTCCCGTCAGGAAGGAGGCCCTTAGGGCAGTTGTAGCTGCAGAGATTTGTCTAAGGTCAACTATAGGGTTCAAATAGAACTGCTGAAAGGGCTCGATGGACTTCGAGTGACAGGCTTCAGGAAGATAAGAAAAGTAAAGCAGTTAACCCGCCGGTATTGGTTCTGACGGAAGTAGCAAAAACCAGAAGACCAGATGATGAAGGGAGATTGCGCATGAGACAAGCAGTCAATACGTCAAGCTTCATTCTCTTACAGAGTAGGCCCCTGACAGGGATAGTCGGTTCATAGGGACATTTTGGAGAGAGTTGTTTCGGTTGGTGGGGACAGAGTTGACACCTAGCNTTAGGAGAAAATTGCTACAACACCACCTTCCACATGTGCATTTGTATGACACCCTTCCGAGAATTGTATGGATATGATGCTCCCACTTTGGTAGACTTGGTCTTCGGGGAGAGTAGAGCTCCCAAGGCCAAGGATTGGATCATAGAGATTCAGGAGATTCTCAAGTTGTTAAAAGAGAAATTGTAGACAGTGCAAAACCAACAGAAGATAAGTGTAGACAAGCACAAGATAGAGTGCAACTTTGAGGTTGGAGATTTGGTTTTCTTGAGACTCCAACCCTACAGATAATCATCTCTGAAGAAGAGTGGGGTCGAGAAGCTCAAGCCCAGATGTTATGGTCCTTACAGGATCATGCACCGAGTAGGCGAGGTTTCTTACGAGCTAGAGCTTCCAGAGGGGAGCAAGATTCATAACGTGTTCCACGTGTCTTGCCTAAAAAAGGCAGTGGGACAATTCATTAACACATCAGAGGAGCTTCCCCCATTGGATGAGGAGGGACAGTTGGAGTTAGTTTCGGAGGAGGTTTTGGAGTTATGGGAGCGGGGAAACTAAGTAGGGTCATCAGAGAGTGTTTGATCAGATGGAGAGGACTTCCAGTAGAGGACGCTATTTGGGAGAGCGAGAAGGTGTTGCAGCACCCTAGACTGGTATTGCTTGAGGAAAAGCAATTTTGGGAAGGGAGGACTGTAATGTCCCTTTCCAAATAGGATCTCCAAAAGAGGAGGCTTAATGGTCTAAACCACCCCGTTAGACTATAGCCAGGGCCAAAGAGGGGTAAACAGGGTTACTAGAGGTCACTCCAGTCACAGGTGTTATATTCGGAAAGTGACATTGAGCTAAAAAGGGTTAAAAGCGATTTTAAGTCATTATGAGCTGAAAATAGAAGTCAACAGTGAATTAGGGTTTCAACAATGATTTGTGGTTTTGGAAGTCAACAACGAATTAGGGTTTCAGCATGATTTAGGGTTTTGGAAAGATATAAAAGAAGGGTCAACGACCTAATTCATCATTATGCATATTATGACTTGTCATTGAGGAGAAGAGGCTCATCTTAGGAGATATAGTTCAGTGTATTCCAGGAGGAAGACACCAGTTGGCTAATTTCGATGTTGAAAGACACACCCTAGTCACCGGGAAGATCATCCAGGTCTTCCATCATTCTTCATTGATTCTGCAGTGCTCCCATATTCTGGGTGTTATCTTTTAGTTGCTTATTTGTATTCTGGCTAAGATCCTTTTGCCTTTTGATCTAGTTGAGTGTTGTATATATACTTCTTCTGATTACTGAAGCAAGTGTCTCGTCATAGTCTTCTCCCTCTTGCTAAGAGAGTTCTCTGGACACAAATCAAGCTTATGCATCTTTCTGAATGGTCCTGGGGAGGTTTCTCCTCCTTACTGGATCATGAGGGTTGAATCCCTCTGAACTATAACTCCTTTTGAGATGGTACTTGGTGGGGGCACCTGCCTCACCACTGATGGAGCCATCTATTTCTCATGATACAGTTCGTCAATGCTATATGGATTTTCATCATGCAAAGTGTCACGGGACCATATTGATCTCTTCCTGGTTACTGCAATGGTTTTGGGTAGGCCCTTTTGGCTCTAATAACTTTTTTTTCTCCCTCTGAGCCTTGATTTCTTTCGAGTCTACAAAAAAATTTAGAGTCTCTGCAAGATATACTTGGTGTTGAATACCAAGTTTAAATATGAAAAGTTGAGTCAAGCTTCAAACAAATTCTGCTTCCTGTCAAGGTGGCTTCATTGTCCATTGACCAAGTCTACTATGAGTTATATTCTAATGTCTAGTCATCTTTGAAGCCTTTTGCTCCATGCAATCAATCTCCATATGAGATATGCTTATTTTGTATCTCAAAAGTAGTTTCTTCTTATTATTCTTCAATACATTGATGTATACGGTCATGTATTCAACTTGGATAGTCTGCTCCAGGTCTCATCTAATATATTTCCTCCTGCAATCGTCACTATAGCTCCCTTAAGGTTATCACCTGTGACCTGCCCAGAAAAAGAACAACAAGGGAGAAATAACATACAAGAATAATACTCTTTATAATAATAATAAATAATAGAAAGAACAATCGTCACAATAGCTCCTTTAGCGCTATCACTTGTGACCTGCCTGAAACAAGGGTAAAAAGTAAGAAATACAATAATAATAAATGAGAGAAACACTCTTATGGTGTTGTGATCAATCATTCCTCCATGGCAACCTAGAAACAAAACAATAACTTTCTCCTAGAGGAGATGTTAGTTATATATGGAAAATGATTACAATAAGCATTTATCTCAATGATGCTCACATGCTACCAAGTATAAAACTTTTCAAAGATTGCTATCACAACTATATTGTTTACTTGTAATGAGGCAGTTATCAAACTTGACATGTGCAAATTTGAATCTTATCAAATTAATCAATCAAACCTGGAACATGGAGTCTTGTCCTCAAGAATGAGTGTGTTGCTTTTCTTTCGAGTCTCCTTCACTCAAGATGACAAGTATTTTCTTCAACCTGTCCTCTGTACTAAGATAATATGCTTTCTTGACAGAATACTGGGTTAGAGAATAAACTCTATAATCTCAACTTTAATCAATCTAATAATTTGACTTTAATTTTTACTAATGATTATTATGATATTCATAACTTCAACAGATCAAAATACAACCTAGATGTTCATAAGATCACAATAATGCCTTAACAAGTAGAGACATATCAAAGTAATCAAACCTGGGGTGCATAGTTTCTCTGAATGTGTTGGATCTGAGATACTTCTGGATCTATGATTGTTGTTTAGACAAAATATCATTTCTCCTGCAAATACCCTTTAGAATAATGATACATTTTGAACATATGTAAGTACATACCTCTGATAGTATTGACAGGTAGTGGCACCATCCAACAGTAGAGACAAGTAATAACAAACCTTTGAAACTTCAAAGGTGCTTCAACTTGTAACTTAAAGTAAGATGGATATTTTCTAGGGTAAGGTGCACTAGCACAATAAAAATCAGTCCCAACACTTCACAAAAACTTTCACTGCAACTAGTCTTGCCAGTACAATTGGTGTTGCAACTGGCATGAAGGAAATGGTACGAAGGAACTGGAACTACAAGTGCAACTGATACTGCAACTGGTACTTCAACTACAACTACAACTGCAACTTAGTGTTTTATGAGGAAACCCTAATTTTTCAAACTTCAAATTTCGAAATTTGGATCTAGGGACTAGATGCGCCCTCCTAGGGATAGCTCCTATATGTGGTTACTTCCCCCGACGTCCTCCTTAAACAGGGAAAATGTCACACTTAGGGTTTATGCAGAAACCCTAATTCTTTAACAGCTGCAATACTGAAAAACTGGATTTTGGAGAGGGTGCATTGAGGCTAGTCACTTCTTATAAATTGTGAGTTGGTCTCTTCTATGCCTGCTCTAAAACCATGTTGAAGATTTACTTATACGAATAACAGTTATGATTCTTCTTTATTATTATAATCATTTAGCACATCAGTTGCATAAATAAGATCATTGAAAGAGTGGCAATCAGAGAAACAATAGAGACACACAGATTATCCTAGCAAACCCTCATGGGGGAGAAAACCCATCAAAACTTCCTCAATATAGATAGACCAAAGACTAAACATAAGATCTTCCTATATTCCTTCACTAGGAAGATTAACGCACCATTTAACCAAGAAATAACAAGACACAGACCAAGAACCCTCCTTGACGTCACACTTAGTTGCAGTAGCAGCTCCTCCAAGACTTGCACACTTCTTCATAGCTGCAAAGCTAGTATGATGAGTGTCCAAATGAGGCACTGGCCTCTCTTATAAATAGTGGTGTGGCCAACCTATAATTAGGTTTGGGATGACCTGTCACTTTACCCTCTTAATTTACAATTAACTATCAAGGAATAATAGGGACGACTTTTACTAAGGCACAATAGGACCTAATTAAATATTATTCAACTCTGTTGGTTGTGGAGCTTGATTATCTTCATGATTTAGAGGTATTTTTCTTTCAGTCGTGTTTATACCCCATGAAGACTTTACACCCCAAGAGTATGTACACTCTTCCACGTGGGGGAGTGCAGAGGGGGGTTACCCCCTCTGCGGGGTTCAGGGGAAGCCCCCGGAGGAAAAATTGTCTTGTAAATTTATATTGTAATTTCATTGTAAATCTGGATCATTCATTATAAGGTCGCAGATCTAATGGTAGAGATTATGTTAGGGTTTTTTTTCCTAGAAGGCAACCCTCTTTTATGAGGGAAATGTATTTCGGCTATGGTTGATGGCGAATATTGTATTCTGAGATAGGAGATTGTGAGAGAAAGAAGAGGAAGTTACAACAGGTTTGTTGTAGGTTGTATCCCTTCATATGCTGGATAATAATAAAGGAAGGACCTGGCAATTTCTCTGGTGGACGTAGCCCACA
>JASDQU010010708.1:108447-134861 GCA_032191745.1 Picea mariana
GACTCTCCCTAACTCAGGATGCTACTGTTTGTTTTAGAAACTTTGGAGAGTTATGCTCACAGCCCTAATCCAAAGTACTAAGCCTATTCTACTGTTGGTGGAGGATCCTAGAAAAGAAAAAGTTCTAAATGACTTTTAATTAGCGTTGATTTTAGTGGTTGTTCTTTACGCAAAGGGGTGCATGGAAGTGAAACAAAATGGAATTATGACTCAGACCCAAAGAGTGCATCAAACATGATAAGTAGGCATTTCCTTTCGATGAACATCTAGCTAAGGGCGAGAGAGAGTTTTTTCACTAATCCAGCACAAATAAGGAATGCCCTCGAACGATTCTTTTTCTCAATCAAATCCTGATGTAATGCAAAAACTTTTAAATGCCTTCTAATATGCACAATCAATCAAATAGATGCTTTTTTATTGTTTGCGTATGAATAATGATCAATACAACACAATGCTTGTCTTTACTAATTATCTTCTTGGAATAGATGGAAACCAAACTAGCACAAGCAAAAGTCACACAAACAATACACCCTTTCGTAGCAATCGAAACGAAAAAGCGAAAGAAGGAGAAACAATCAAAGAGAAAAGAAAACTTCACACCCAAAAGCAAAACATTGAAGAACAATGACCTTGACTGGAATCAAGATAAAGAGGTCTGTAGGCCTTTGATGACCTTCACCATGGTTTTTACTCAGCTGATGAGGAAAGAAGAACAATGTATGGGTTTCAAATTTCACTCAACAGGAAAAACTCAATGAAAATAGTGAAGAAGGCTACAAGATCCAATTAACAAGGTGTTTATTCTTCAAACAGACAGATGTCAAGGCTGATAGGTAAGAAAAGTTGACTCACTATATTACTCAACAAAAGAGACACAGAGGCAAACCTTGAAAAAGGCAGATCTAGAGGGTTTCCTGGCTAGAAAGAGGTCGACGCTCTGTTGCCAAAGGCAGAGAGCGTTATAGCGCTCTGTGTATAGGTATGGGGGAGCGCTGGCGCTCTGTTAACACTAGGACAAGGGTGTCAGGGTCTAAAAACCCCAGAAATATCAAAAAAATCCAAAAATTGGGATTCAAACTCGACAAGTATGCTGAGTGAGATAAAGTAAAGAGTCAATCAGCTAATGAAACTAATCAAAAAGGAGTAAACCAGATCTGAAACAATCAAGGGATATAACAAGGTCAATGAGGAGAAAAATCCAAACAAGAGGTTTCGATTTGAGGCTATCTCCCCAGCGGAGACGCCAGTTTCTGTTGTAGGAAAATCTGCCTGCGGACAAGTATATGACCTCTAGAGCTTGACCTTAACCCTAGACAGAAAAATGCTTATCATGGACACTGAATTTCTTTCAAATCTATCTAAACTAACACATGAGAAGGAAGGATGACAGGAGTACCTTGTTATCGACGTTTGTCCCTGCACGCTCCGAGTTGCACTCCAATCTTTTGCTCCTCGCTGAGTTCTGTGGACAAAGAAAGATACAACCACTTCCTACTCTATTGATGTTAGCTTGAAAACAGATCTATCAACTAGTGATAAGCTCATGTGACATTAAACACAAACTAGAAAGAAACAGGCCAAGCGTGTCATATTAATGAGAATAACGACAGCAGTACTTACAATCGTAGATGTGAATGCGACAGCTTCGTCAAGTCCTCTTCGTCTAACCCTTGCCTAAAAGTTCCACAATCTGGATAACAGCAGCTTCATTGATTACTCTGCTTTGGCTGACTGTGTGTTCCTTATGAGATCATAAGTTTCATGCTGATAATTCCTCTCCCTTTCCACCATCATAGAGCCTGTTTATATAGGTTAAGAGGAGCTTAACCTCTTGAGTTATCTTTAGAACAAGTTGGGAACCTTCTCCTTAGATCATGGATCTCTTGATGAAACTAAGAATTCGAGCACAACTGCCTCCTAATCTCGAATGATCCTCCCCTTATTCTTCTCAACGGGCCAACTACTGCCTCAGATTAGGCAGCGCTCCCTTAGAAGGGGCATCAGAGCGTTGTAGCACTCCTTGGTAAGCCTTGGGGTAGCACCAGTGCTCTCAAGATGAGCAGCTCTCCTTCAAAGGGGGATGGGGAGCGTTATAACGCTCCCTGAAGCACTATAGGGGAGCACCAGCGCTTCTAGAGCTGAAGTGGAAGAGCGCTCCCCCTCAAAACCTTTGTTTCAGGGTTCCTTTCAGGTGTCAAGAGTTATTTGACTTCAGTAAACTAGTTCTTCTCCTTCAGATCGATCATGTGAGATGTTATAAGTGCTTCCTTAGTGTCGTTGACATGGTATCATGTCTGAACATCTTTTGCGACACTTGTGACCAACTTACGACACTTGCGAAAGTTGATGCGACACTTACGACAATTGAGAGGGATAATGCGACACTTATCCAGCTGAGCAATTTTGACGTGTAACAAGAGGTCTTTTTCTTTCAGTCGTATTTATACCCCGAGAAGAATTTACACCCCAAGAGTATGTACACTCTTCCACACAGGGGAGTGCAGAGGGGGGTTACCCCCTCTGCGGGGTTCAGGGGAAGCCCCCGAAGGAAAAATTGCCTTGTAAATTTATATTGTAATTTCATTGTAAATCTGGGCCGTTCATTATAAGGTCACAGATCTAATGGTAGAGATTATGTTAGGGTTTTTTGCCCTAGAAGGCAACCCTCTTTTATGAGGGAAATGTATTTCGGCTATGGTTGATGGCGAATATTGTATTCTGAGATAGGAGATTGTGAGAGAAAGAAGAGGAAGTTACAACGGGTTTGTTGTAGGTTGTATCCCTTCATATGCTGGATAATAATAAAGGAAGGACCTGGCAATTTCTCTGGTGGATGTAGCCCACACTGGGTGAACCATGTAAATCTGTGTCTCTATTGTATTGTTTATCTTATGTGTTTTGTTTCTGCATTTGTTTTATTTTATTGCTCCACAGTCCTGTTTTTCTAACAAACTCTCTCTCGGGTAGAATATTCTTCAAAGTTACAATATTTCAATAGTTGGGGAGGATATATCTAGGGAAATTTTTGGATCTTCAAGGGAAGTCCCATTGATCCGAGTGGATCTCCACACATGGAAGGGACTTTATTTTGTTCACCAAGTTGATTTGAAGTTGGTGACAAAGTGGTGAAAGGGTGAATTTATATGTTTTGAGTTTTATTTTCTCATGCATTTTATTAATGCTTTGTGAGAATGTCTCATGCATTTGTTTTATGCTTTTATGAGATGTTCATGCATTTAATTATGATTTATGAGCTTTTGGAAAAACTCATACATTATTATTCACTTTTGATGTAAAATGATTAATACATGTGAGGGAAATTAGACTCACGTATTTATCATTAAAATATAATTTTGAAAATTGTTTTTTATTTGAGAAACCACCTCACACCAATTTGTCATTATTCTCAATTATAGATTGAGAGAATCGAGGGCATGGATGAAGAGTCCTGGGTGGTTTTGAGACTTTTCCCATTATGTGCTTCAAGATAGTTTGAGATCCTACATTCATGGATCTTGTTTTTCCTCTTGTGTAATTTGATCTTATTATTGTGGATCTAGGGATTAATTCTCTTTTTTAAGAGAGTGAGACAAAACTATATAATGCCTTATGTGAGCCCTATGTAAGGGAGGAGAGTAATGAAGAATTAATGAGGGGAGTTAGAGAGCCGTAGTGCTACTACTCCTAAGCATTGAGAGACCTATTCATGTAAGGAATTGTCCTTCTTGATGTATGGAGAGATATGAGTGTGAGTAGTCTTCTTGAATCCTCATTGAAGGAGAATGCATCTCTTACGTAATTCCTTATGAGAAGGTCCCAACATCCTTTGAAGAAGGAATGAACGCGATCAGTATTCCAATTGAAGCGGGTCCGGAGACGTAGCCCAGGAGGGGTGAACTTCGTTATCAACATCGGTTGTCTCTCTCTTGTCTTTTCATATGCTTATTCCATTTTGAGTTCATGTGTGTTATGCATTATTTTTTACAAGCATGCTTAATAATGAAATCATATGCCCTTTAATCCTTATGCAAATAATTCGTCAGAAAACGGTTCACAATTGAAAACTTGTGTAGAGTAAGTACTCACACGTTTTCAGATCACCCATACTAGAATATTTTATGGGAGACAACTGGTGAAAGACACATTAAATAAGTAGTTATAGGAAACTTAAAGGCCAATCTTTGGATATGCCCCTTTGTTCCATACAAAGAAAAGACGATGTCTTGGCTTCATTTTCCATTCAAAGGGAGATGCATATAAGGCTCTAGAGTCTCAATGGTATTGGGGTCTAACACTATTGGCTGTAAAGAAATGTGATGCATGTTTTGATTCAAGAATGAAATTAATATCTAAGACACTGAATTTGGGTAAAGTTTCTAGGGTTTCCATTAGAACTCTGGATTGATAGGATGTTTAGAAGCATAGGATATATATTTGGAAGGAATTTAGGAGTGGAAAAATCATACAAAAATCATGTAGTCTAAACGTTCTATGTTTTGGCTCTTTTTCGAGCATATTTTATGATTAAGCTCGACCCCTTCATGTAGTCTCAAGTTCTTCAAATTAAGCTCGACCCCTTCAACTCCCAATAAAATCCAATATGGTGAGTGATATTGACGAGTATAGTGTTGGTATGCAATCTCAAGTTACCTCTTAACCTACTATCTCAACCTCAAGAGACAAAATCCTTTTGCAGTGTGTGCTCATTTCTCCCAAAAGCACCCAAGCTAGTCCTAAAAAATCACAACCCTAGAATTGGGAAAACAAACATTCCAATCCTTGTCACCTTTGTAGCACATTGACCTAATGGAACAATGGCAAGGTCATACACCTCTATAAAATCCTAGAATTTTCAATCAACTTTTCCCACTTCTACTCACCAAAGCCTTTTATCCCTTAGAGACTCTAAACCAAGAAGACATAATGGATACTAGAGATATAGACAGTCATAGGGTGGATATCTCTATTTCCCCTGTATAATGAAATCATTCTAATAGAATGTCATGTGTTTCTCTCACCCCAACCATAAAGGCACTAATGTATGACTATGCAGTGTGTTTTTAGAATTTAGATATTATTTCAACTCGTTATTAAGGAAAAGATAGTGTGGTTGTAGTCTCGTCACCTATGTTTGCCAACAATGTTGTGAATTAGGGATTTTACTTGACTCAAAGAATTCTATGGGTTATCCTTCAATTAGGCAAGCATAACCTTAAAGTGGCCAATGTATATGCTTCAAATGATGGGTTAGAAAAAATTGTTCTTCAACACTAGATGGATGAAGAATTTCCCCAAGTCAATTGGCTAATTTGTAGTGATTTCAATATAATCCAAGTCCCAAGAAGATTATTAGAGCCCTAAGGAGCATGAACCCTGGCTCAACATTTGTTTCATATTTGGAATAAACAACCCCAACATATAAAAGGGAAATGAATCTTCTTAATTACAGTTCACATGCTCCAACTTTAAGTGCAAGAAGGATATAGTCCTTATACAAATTTATAGGGCTAAGTTATCAAAGCACAAAATCTTTTCATTTGACAACTGGGGTTTTAGACCAATCCAAGTCATTGCGAGGGATACTTTGTCTGATCATTAATCCACTTTATTTGATATAGTTTGGGGAGGCTAAAATCCATGTCTCACAGCGTAACCTCAAAAGATCAATTGAACCAAACCCAAATATAGTGAAATGTATTTGACCATCATTGGTTATTTGCTAAACAATTTAAATCACTTGTCTATAGAGTAACATTGTGACTTTTGATGCCTTGCAATTTCCGACACAAATAAAAAAACACAACCCTCAAACCTTCGCCTAGATCCTATGTATCTTCTTTGTGGTCACATGGATCATACTTCTTAAATCAACAAATTTTCCATACAAAAGTTTGCTTATACATAGTAGGAAAAGTAGTGCCATGGAGTCTATGATTAGTCAATTTGATTTTTAACAGATTATGTAACATATATGTTGTAGTGTATGGATTTTGTACTACATACTAGTGATCATACACATACACAATCAAGGTATTTATTTGGGTGGTGCTCATCATACATTCATCACACACGACCTGCACATGGATGTCATTGATCCAGGAGGATATTGGTGGCCACCCACCTGTTCCAAATTCCAACTGGCTCATCTTGACAGTTTTCATTTCAACGTGTTTCTTTGTAATGGGGACATTTATTTGTAATTATGGGTTATGCACTTACGGGGTTTTCCTTAATCCCTCCACAACATCCAGGGGGATATTGGTGGCCGCCCACCTATTCCAACTGGCTTATTGTACTTCGAGGGCCATTTTGGGGCTCTAAACAATTTTTTCTTGTCTTTCCACAGTGAAACTGTAGACAAAGTCAGAGTTTGATGGCATAATGCGTAGTTCTCAAAAATACTTTTCCAACGGGCTATCACACGCCTAAACCAGAGATCGTATGCAAAAGTTACTACCCTGGGAAGTTAATGTACTAACTTACCCCAACGGGGCCCACATGACTTTTGGCGCTTTATCTAGTAGGGTTTGATTTTTGGATGTCTAGGGTTTTGACATTCATGTTTATCATAAAAAGGCCTTTAGATATTCATTGTAATCATCTTCTGACGAATGAGTGTAGCCGTCACATCTCTTCTCAGAGATAAAGTTGCCACCATTCGAGAGAGTCTTGCACTATGTATTTTGATAGTCTCTGTACATTTCTTTCATTAATATAAATTATGTATTGTTCTATTTCTCTGTTTATGGGAATTTTTATGTGTATTTCATTGTAATATATATGTTTTCATTTCGTTCTGAAAATAATATGGATCAGTGGTATCAGAGCAGGTTGATCTTGATCGTTTTTCATTGCATGTCCCTCACGAGGTCCGAGTATAGCAAGTTGGGTATCGAGCTTGTCTCTCTTGAGGACAATTGTTCTTGGACTCCCAAGAAACCCTCTATGGCAACAAAAAAGAAAAATGACAGAGCAGAAGATTCTATTAACCTGTTGCTTGAGCAAGCTCTCGCGTGACAGAGGGACGAAATGATGGAGAATTTTTCCCACATCCTTCAATGCCTGTTGATAGCAACATACACATCTTCATCAAGCGGCCACTTTGGAGGAACCTCTCCCTTCAAGGTACAAGTTAATTTTTATATTCTCGTATTTGAAGGTCAGATATATGTGAATGCCTTAGAAAAATGGTTGAATCTGTTAGAAGGTTATTTCTTTGTTCACAATTTTTCCGACAGAGAAAAGATCACCTTCGCACTCTTCAAGGCTCTCCCCCATGTCAACATTGGTGGGAAACTTACTGGGAGAAAAGTTCCATAGATGAATTTGGAATATATGGGGTCGAGCCCACTTGAGATTTTTTGGTGGATGTGGTCAAGGAACAATACTACCTTGTTGATAATTATGAGACCAGTACATGATATGGACCACACTGCGGCAAGAGAAGAGCCTAATAGTGTCGGAATTCACAAACATTTTCCATACCTTGCGCACCAAGTTGGGTATCAAAGACTCCGAGCGACATCTGGTTCTGAAATACTGTGGATATTTGCATAGGTACATCCCAAACGAAATGGATTTCCTAAACATCTCATCATTGGGAGATGTCTATCGATATGTTGTCAAAATCGAGCAGAAATATAAGCACCAGAACAAATGGGAGTTTAGCTCTACAAATCTGCAACAACCAAAGTATGGTAAAGACGGCCCTAACCAACAACCTTCCGACAACCAGTCCAAGACACGGGAAAACAAGGGTAAAGAAAAGACGAAGAATGACACTGGGAAGTGGTGCGACTTCCACAAAATCCCCTAGCACAACATCGATGAATGTCGCTCGAAACAGTCATTGGTGTCTGAGGTCAAAGACAAGGATCCAAACCCTGATTCGGAATCTGATCCAAAAAATATTGAAAACAAACAGATCATCGATGCAGACTCTACTTCCACTGTCACGACCACAACAGTTCAACTAGAAGAACCAATAGATCCTAAAGAGGGGGAACACCTCTTCCATTCACAAATGTGGGTGAAGGGGACCCTGTTACATTTCATTGTTGATAGCAGTAGCTAGAAGAACTTTATCTCAGTTGAGGTCGTTAAACAATTCGGGTTGTCGACAACACCACACTCGCATCCATACAACATTGGGTGGATTCAATAAGGACAAGATCTTTGTGTCAGCCAACAATGTCGCCTGCCCTATGGAATCCATCCCTTCAAGGATGATGTAGTGTGTGATGTTTCCCCTCTTGATGTATGTGATGTTGTTTTGGGCCAACCATATATGTGGAAACATCATGTTGTTTATGAGTCTCGACCCCGCAATGTCATTATTACTCTAAGGGGTCAGCGCTATAGGACACCAGAGGTAATTCTAACTATTGTTCCACCAAAACAATGTCGCAGGGTAATATCTCATACTGCAAAATTCATCCTCTTCACAGTGTTTTCAAAGTATGCACAGAAGGCCACTACAACCACTGCAGCCTCAACACCTTCTATCCAGCAGAAGAATATTACAGAAGAGAAATCAGATAGTGTTTCTTCACCTACAATGGTACCTACACAATGCCCCGTCAAGCCCAGAGACAACAAGTTTGTGGAACAGATTCAACCCCACCAGCAACAGGTTCGCGATAGCCTTCCACAGACCAAGAAACACAACTTCTCCAACAAGGCACGCAGCTCACCAAGATTCAGATTCCAAAAATGCTTTCCCCTCTTCCCCGGGCACTCAATGCAATGCAAACCATTGCTTCCTAAGGGGGAAGGTGATCCGGATTTTATGAGCAGGACGAAATGAATACAAATTATTAATAGGTGTTTAACACATAAAAAACAGAGATACAGTAAAACTGGTTTTCTATTCAATAATGAAATAAGATGAAACTGTAAAATGCAGCGGAAACAAGCTTGCTAGAATGGTGGCGACTTATCTCTGAGAAGAGATGTGACAGTTGCACTCATTCGCAAGAAGATGATTACAATGAGGCTCTGAAGGCCTTTTTACAATAAACAGGAATGCCAAAAACCCTAGACATCCAAAAACTTAACCCTAGGAGATAAAACGCCAAAAGTCATGTGGGCCCCGTTTGGGTAAGTTAGTACATTAACTTCCCAGGGTCGTAACTTTTGCATACGATCTCTATTTTAGGCATATGATAGCTTGTTGGAAAGGTATCACCGAGGAGATTAATTTTGGGGCCTCAATCATTCCTTTAGATATCATTGAGAAGCTCGATCCCGAAAAACCTTCATTTAGGCCCTCAAAATGGCCCTGAAAGTAAAAACTGCTAAAAATAGTAAATTGCCAAAATTGATAGAAAATTGTTTTGAGCCAATTGGGAAAGGTGGGTGGCCACCAATATCCACCTGGATCAATCCTCCCTCCTTAGGAATCAATGGTCTCTATTGCATTGAGGTCCCCCATCAGATGAGGATATTTCTACTGAATTTGGCCCCGGGTGAGCCACTTGCCTTGGTGCAGCAGCTGCCCTGCTTTGACGACTCGATAAAGTTGGATCCTTTGCTATCAAGTGCCCTTGATCTGTGTGTCCGTAATATGATCATTGGATGCCTGTTGTACGTAGTCAGGGTTGAGCTCTGTTGGTGTCAATTGTTCTGCTACTTCTGAGGTGTCCAATAATGGTGGGAAATAAGGGCGAAGGAGATCCACATTGAACACTGGGTGCAGGCCAAGGAAAGGAGGAATGTTGTGCTGAAAAGCATTATCCCCCATGGACTTGGTGATGGTGTACGACCCATAACGGAGTGGGAGAAGCTTCCGATGGGGTCCGGTAAGGCATTCTTTCTGCAAATGCAACAAAATTTTGTCGCCCACCTGAAACTTATGTGGCACCCGATGTTGATCATGGCGTTGTTTCTACTTGTCATTGGACTTCTATAGGATATCCTGAACCTGTTGGAGGATGTGTTGGATCTGCTCAATGAACCGGGAGGCTTTGTCGGCTTCAGTTGGAGCAGGATATGAGTCGATCAAGGTGACCGCAAGGGGAAGTGCAACATTTATGGGACCCAATGGTTGGAATCCCAACCCCACCTGAAAGGGGCTGTGGCCGGTTGAGCTATGCAAGGCTCAGTTGTAGCTATGCTGGACATAGGGAAGGCTCTCATCCCATGTGCGAGGGTGTTTTGAATTATACATGCGAAGGATATGCACAATCATTCGATTTACGACGTCGGTTTGGCCATCTGTTTGAGGGTGGAAGGCCGTGGATTTGGTGAGCTTGGTGTCCAGTAGTGACCAGAGGCTCGACCAGAATGTGTTGAGAAATTGATTGTCCCGATCTGAGACAATGGTTTGTGGGATTCCAAAATGTATCCAGACTCGTTCAAATAAGAGCTTGGCAGTGGCCTCTGCTGTGATGTTCTTCTTGCAGGCAACCAAAATCCCCATCTTAGAAAAGCAATCAACAACCACAAAAACACAGTCGTTTCCCCACTTAGTGGACGGGAGGCCCTACATGTAGTCCATTGAGATGGATTCCCATGGCCTATCAGGAGTAGGAAGAGGGGTGTATAGGCCCTGTTTCTTAGTGCTTGGTTTGGAAATCACGCAGGCAGTGCAGGACCTGATATACTTGTTGACCTCCTGTCAAAGTTTCGGCTAGTAGAAATGTTTCTGTAGCATCGCCACTGTATTTTCAATGCCGAAGTGTCCTGCCACCCGACTATAGTGGGCTTCCCAGATCATCTTCACTCGCTCATTTGATGGAACACAGATATGGCCCAGATGACACAACAACCCATCCGGAAGATGGAAATTATCGACAACTGTGTTTTCCCCCAACATTTGGTAGGTGGTGGTGAAGTCTGGGTCTGTCTCATAGAATTGGGGGCATCCAGAGGTCTCATGGCCGCAAGATTCTAGCACCGTGGTGAGTGTCGTGACTGGCGGTCCGCTGAGGCAATCAGCAATGCGATTGGTGCTTCTTGTTTTATACTTGATGTTGAGGTGGAATTGTTGCAAGCATGTTGACCACTTTTGATGGCGGTCATTCTGCAATTTTCCTTGTGTCTGCATGAACTGCAGTGGATTATGATCAGTGTGGATGACTGTCTCCTTCCCAAGAATGTAGTGTCTCCAATGGCGACAAGCTTGCACAATGGAGTACATTTCTTTGTCGTAATTAGGGTACTTACGGATAACATCTAATAGTGTCTCACTATGATAGGCCACAAGGTGGTCGTGTTGAGTGAGAACGGCGCCCACAGCATAGTCAAAAGTGTCTGTCTCAATCTCAAAGGGTTGTTGCAGGACTAGGAGTGAAAGTACTGGGGTTGAGCACAAGAACTGCTTCAAATCATTGAACGCTTGTTGTTGGGACCTCCCCAATGCAAATTTTTCCTTACCACCACCCCTGGTTATCTGGGTGAGGGCCCATGCAATATGGGAGAATCCCAACATGAACCTGCGATAGAAATTGGCCAGGCCCAAGAAGCTTCGAAGCTCAGTGAGTGTGGTTAGGGCTGGTCAGTCACGGATTACTTGGATCTTGGCTGGATCCACATGTACGCCATGTTGATCAACGATGTAGCCTAGGTAATGGACCCTGTCCATGCCGAAGGAGCATTTTTCCAAGTTGGCGTATAACTTGTGTTGTCACAGGGTGTGCAGAACCTGCTGAATATGTTGCAAGTGTTCGGCCCAAGTCTTGTTGTAAATGAGAATGTCATCTAGATACACCACTACAAAATTATTGGTGAATGGTCGCATGATATTTTCCATCAACCTCATGAAAGTGGTTGGCGCATTTGTCAAACAAAAGGGCATGACCAACCATTCAAAAAGGCCTTCCTTTGACTTGAAGGAGGTCTTCCATACATCTGTTTGTTCTATCAGGACCTGGTGGTAGCCAGACTTCAGATCAATCTTGCTAAACTATTTGGCCCCCGTGAGTTGAACAAGGAGGTCGTTGATTCGGGGAATTGGGTACCAATTTCTGACTGTGACTTTATTCAGAGCCCAGTAATCAATGCAGAGTTTACAGGTTCCATCTTTCTTCTGTACCAGCACGATTGGGCTCCCGCAAGGTCATGAGCTGGGACGGATGTGCCCTTTGTGGAGAAGCTCTTGGATCGGTCGCTTGATCTCCTCATTCTCTAACAGAGAGCGGCGATAGATTGGCCCATTGGGCAGCGATGCACCGGGAGTCAGATCGATGGGGTGCTTGACCTGGCAGTGCAGAGGTACCTCGGTAGGTGAGGAGAAGATATTCGGGTATTCTTCCACGACCTTATCTACTTGCTTCTGCTGTGTGGAGAGGTCGCCCGCAGAGACCCTAGATGTTGTTGTGATCTTTCGCTTATTCTGAGAGCGAATCACGAAGAAGACAAACTTCCCCGTCTGAGAGATGACCTTCCTGCATTTCTTAGTGGAGATCAAGGAAATAGAACTAGGTGGGACCGCCTCGGGTATCCTGTACAATTTCTTGTTCAAACTAACAATAACACTATGAGGCCTAGACTCATATACAGCATGACGTTTCCATAAATAAGGTTGTCCCAAAATAACATCACAAACTTCGAGAGGAGCAACATCACACAATACCTTGTCTTTGAAGGGCTAGATGCCATACGACAGTCGACATTGTTGGCTGATGCGGAGATCGATTCCTTGGCGGAGCCATCCAATGGTGTAGGGTTGTGGGTGCGACGTTTTCGACAGGGCCAACCACTTGACGACCTCTGCTAAGATGAGGTTCTTCTGGCTACCACTATCAACGATGAAGTGCAGCAGGGTTCCTTTTACCCACATTTGTGAGTGGAAGAGATGCTCTCCTTCTTCTGGCTTGTCTGGTTCGACAGGCTGGAGCTTGGTGGGAGAAACGGTGGCATTGGGTTCCGCATCAATGATTCGTCTTCTCCTTTCTGGTTCTGGATCATAGTCAGAATCCTCATCTGATTCAGAGGCTTTCACTTCGGCCACCAGCAACAGTCAACAGTGTTATGCCAAGGGCTCTTATGGAAGTCACGCCACTTCCCGGTATCTTTATTTGTCTTTCTGGTGTCCTTCTTTGCTTGCGGCTTGGACTGGTTTTCCTGATACTGTCCATCTCTGCTCTGTCCTTTGTTCTGTGGTTTGGTGTCGCCATTTACCAGCATTTGTTGTGAGGGGTTCCCCGACCCAAATTGCCACGTCTTTTGTTTGAGATTCTGCTAGATTTTGACGGCATATCAGTAGGCTGCGCCCAAGGATGAGATGTCAAAAAATTCCATTTCGATCTGGATGTATCGATGCAGAGCATTGCGATACTTGAGCACCAGATTTCACTCTGAATCTTTGATACCCAGCTTGGTGCGCAAGGTATGGAAGGTATTTCTGAAATATGACACTGCTTGGTCTCTTTCTTGCCACGGTGTAGTCCATTTGGTATACAAGTCGTCATAACTTCTGACAGGGTAGTATTGTTCCTTAATATCATCCCTGAAGGATTCCCAAGTGGCCATGACTGCAAATAATGAGGGTTCCTCTGTTTCCTTTTGCTCACAGAAAGTTTCCCACCAATCTTTGACATGGGGAACGGCTTTGAGGAGCGCAAAAGTAATATTTTCTCTATTCGAAAAGTTATGGACAGAAAAATACCCTTCTAGTAGATTCAACCACTTGTCTACAGTGTCTGCGTCTATCTGACCTTCAAATATAGGAATATCAAAGTTTATTTGTACCTTGAAGGGGGCGACGCCTCCGCTCGAAGAAGATGCATCACCTGTTGGTAGTCGTCAAAGGATTTGCGTGAAACTATCCATCATCTCGTTTCTCTGTTACGTGAGGGCTTCCTCAATCAACAGTTTGAAAAGATATCCTGTCCCTTCATATTTCTTTTCTCTTTCCATGAGAGGTCGCTTGGGCATGCGAGATATTTTTTCCTCAAGAGAAACAAGTTCGAGACCCAACTCTTTGTACTCCGACCTCGTTGGGGACATGCATTAAGACGACAAGGAGCAGACCACTCTGATACCACTGATTTGGATTTTATGAGCAGAATGAAATGAATACAGATTATTAATAGGTGTTTAACACAAAATAACAGAGATACAGTAAAAATGGTTTTCTATTCAATAATGAAATAAGCTGAAACTGTAAAATGCAACGGAAACAAGCTTGTTGGAATGGTGGCGGCTTATCTCTGAGAAGAGATGTGACGGCTGTGCTCATTCACAATAATATGATTACAATGAGGCTCTGAAGGCCTTTTTACAATAAACAGGAATGCCAAAAACCATAGACATCCAAAAAACCTAACCCTAGGAGATGAAGCGCCAAAAGTCATGTGGGCCTCATTTGGGTAAGTTAGTACATTAACTTCCCGGGGTCGTAACTTTTGCATACGATCTATGTTTTAGACGTATGATATCCTGTTGGAAAGGTATCGTCAAGGAGATTCATTTTGGGGCCTCAATCATGCCTTTGGCTATCATTGAGAAGCTCGATCCCGAAAAACCTTCATTTAGGCCCTCAAAATGGCCCCGGAAGTAAAAACTACTAAAAATAGTAAATTGCCAAAATTGTCAAAAAACTGTTTTGAGCTAGTTGGGAAAGGTGGGTGGCCACCGATATCCACCTGGATCAGAAGGATTGAGCCAGGTGGATATTGGTGGCCACCCACCTATTCCAAATTCCAACTAGATCATCTTGACAGTTTTCAGTTCACCACGTTTCTCTGTAATGGGGACATTTCTTTGTAAGTGTGGGTTCTGCACTTACAGGGGTATCCTGAATCCCTACACAGCATCCAGGTGGATATTGGTGGTTGCCCACCTATTCCACCTGGCTTATTTTGGAATTTTTTATGTCACTACATATTTTTGTACTTCCAGGGCTGTTTTGGGGCTCTAAACAATGTTTTCTTGGCTTTCCACAGTCAAACTATAAAAAAAAGTTAGATTTTGATGGCATAATGTGTAGTTCTCAAAAATACCTTTCCAACGGACTATCACAAGCCTAAAACGGAGATCGTATGCAAAAGTTACGACCCTGGGTAGTTAATGTACTAACTTACCCCAACGGAGCTCACATGACTTTTGGCGCTTCATCTCCTACGGTTAGGTTTTTGGATGTTTAGGGTTTCAGCATTCATGTTTATCATAAAAATTCCTTCAGAGCCTCATTGTAATCATCTTTTGATGAATGAGCGTAGTCGTCACGTCTCTTCTCAAAGATAAAGCTGCCACCATTCTAGCGAGTCTTGCACTCTGTATTTTTACAATCTCTGTACATTTCTTTCATTAATAGAAATCATGTATTGTTGTATTTCTCTGTTTCTGGAAATTATTATGTGTATTTCATTGTAATATCTTTGTTTTCATTTTTTTCAAATAATATGGATCAGTCATCAAAGACCTTCCATCCATCCCAATGATGGCTCAGTTGTGTTGGAGTCTCATCCTTTGTGTGATATTGTCATAGTGTAGTGTGTGCTTTGTTAATAATTTGTTCCTCTGAGCTTGCTCTCCATTGCTTTCCTTCATCTCCTTAAAAGTAGGGTTCCTTATATTTCAAAGCATTTATTTTTAGAGTGTCGATGGATTAGTAATTAACTATCGTTTCTTTCATTTCTTTTTTTTGGGACTTTTATTTTTACAGTGTTCATGTTTAGTAGTTCTATTTTTAGATAGTTTTTTTCTAGCAATTCTATTTATAGACTATAGTTAATTATTTGACTAGTGATTAATCATTAATGACTTGTTTACATATGATAATGAGTTGAGCACATTAAGTAGAGAGAATATTCTCTCCACTAGTGTACCTCATTCCTCATGCACAATTGCATCTTATCTAGAGAGGAAAAGGAAAATCTACTCCCGTGACTTGACACATGTTAGTGAGATATTCTTTAATGTGGGGCAACCCTCTTAGTATATCCAATGTGTCAATTCATGAGAGTTAAGTGTATCTTTTGTTATTTTATTTATCTATTAGTTGTCTTCTTCCACCACTTGGTTGCTTGAGATAAGCACGTGGCAAGTTTGAGTGTGTGTTGACTTGAGAGAAATCAAGCACGTGGAGCGCCTACCTTCCTAGGGAATATCCCTCATGTATTGTATCATTGTAATCATTATTTAATGATTAACTAGAGATAATATTCTCTCCACTAGTGCGCCTCACTCCTCATGCACAAGTGCACCTTATCTAGAGAGGAAAAGGTAGATCTACTCCAGTGACTTGACACATGTCAATGAGATATTCTCTAATGTGGGTGACCTTCCTAGTATACCCAATGTGTCAATTTAGGAGAGTTAATTGTCTTGTGTTATCTTCTTTATCTATTAGGTGTCTTCCTCTGTCACTCGGTTTCCTGAGATAAGCACGTAGCAAGTTTGAGTGTGATTTGACTTGAGAGAACTAAAGAAAGTGGAGTGCCTACCTTCCCAGGGGATCTCCCCCGTGTATCATATCATTGTAATCATTCTTTGATGGTTAAGGAGAAGTAATGTGATTGTTGTTACAAGTTTCAAATCTATCTAGTTTTGATTCTCAAACTTAATATTTTTTATATAGTGGATGACTTGGCAAATTAATCTAAAATTTAAATATGTTGTGTCACTATTCTTGATCTATACTTTAGTGGTTTTAGTTTTTGAAAATGTTAAGTTTTGATTGGTGTTTTGTAAGATTTTAAGTATTAGTGGTTAGCTAGATCTTTGAGTTCATATCCACATATCATGAATTAAAATTTTAACACGGTATCAAAATTGTTTGACTAAAAAGTTTTTTTTTCAATGAATACAAGTAGTGACTTGTGAGAGGGAGTTGATTCTAGGGAGAAATTCAATGGGTATAATGCCCAAAAATTTCTAGTCACTGGAGTGATCCATGGCTACGAAATTCACAAATACCTTTGAAAAGTTGAACTATTTTTATGCTTGTGACCGGTGAATTTAACGTGTAAAAGGTTGTTGATTATTTTTTGTTGCATTCTTTTGTTTAAGTTATGATCCATGGCACTAAAAAAATGGTGGACTTCAAAATGTTAGCTCTCGTGAAATGTGACCAATTATAGGGGGGACTCTAATTTCACTACTTCAAAGTGCAATTTGGAGAGGCTAATGGAAGATATTGATCTTGGGGCATACTCCAAGGAAAAGTAGCAACTCCTACCAATCCTCAAGAGTGATCTATGTTAGCACAAATTTTTGCATCGTTAAATTTTTTATCTTCTGATAATTGCACCATTCTCACTAGGCCTCTCGTCTTTCACTGAAATCATTTTATCAGGTGGATTTCTATCAAACATCATTGTCTTTCATTGTCCAAGTTAAGCTCTAGTTTTTGTCTTCCCTGACTATGCCTCAAAATCCTAGCTTGCCCTTGCTTTTATTATTTGAAATCACATGGATACATATAAAAATTACATAAAATCAAATTATAAATGATATTTGATTTTAGTATTTTAGTCTTAGTCTTGGTATTAAAAGGGAGGGAGTGATTTGTTATATAAAAGAAAAAAAAAATGGAGTCTTTGAGGCAAAAAAGGTTTTGGGCTTAGCCATCGAGCCCTACTTTCAAATTACAAATAAACACACCTATCAAGCATCAAAGCCTAGCGCACAAAGTGCACAAGACGAGACCAAGCGCCACGAAGGAGGAGCCCGTAAGGGACAAATCACGGTGCACTACACGTTTAGTAAGTTGGAAGAACAACAATGCATATAAACATAAGAGTTTTATTTTTCTCATTGCATGTGGGATATCCCCACTACATACAAAACGAAATGCAATGACTGCCAGTGTTTCGTCTATGTGTTGACAAGGGTTTGAAGCATATGCAGCCACAAAGAGATCCCACACTGTCAAAATATAAGGAGATCAGCAAGTGTCGATTAAGTTTGCAGGTGTCAAGTTTCCAAATGACAAAAATCTTGCAAGTGTCATGGGCGAGTTCACGAATGACTATCAGGGTAGACTGTTGTTTCCATGATCCACGTGGATATTGGTGGCCACCCACCTATTCCAACTGGATCCTCCTGTCTATTTTTTGTTCAACATGTTCTTTTGCACTGCTTTGTAATTGTGGGTTCTACACTTATTGGGTTGTCTCAAGCCCCACACATCCTCCAGGTGGATATGGGTGGCTTCTTGCCTAATCCAACTGGCTTATTTTGTATGTTTTCATGTCATCACATCTTGTTGTACTTCCAAGGTTGTTTTGGGGCCCTAAACGTTGTTTTTTTGGATCGCCATAGTCAAACTATAGACAGAGTTAGAGTTTGACAATGGAATGTGTAGTTCTCTGAAAAACCTTTCCAATGGGCTATCACGCACCTAAAACGGAGGTCGTATGCAAAAGTTACGGCCCTAGGAAGTTGAGGTGCCAAATTACACCAACTTAGCCATAGGGCCCACATGACTTTTGGTGTTTCACCTTCTAGGGTCAGGTTTTTGGATGTCTAAGGTTTTAGCATTTATGAGTAATATCAAAAATGTCTCTAAAGCCTCATTGTAATCCATTTTACTCAGATGGATGCACGTAGCAGCCACATCTCTTCTCAGAGATAGCTACCACCATTCGAGCAATTGTTTCAATTCTGTAGTTTTATAGTTTCAGGCTATTTCATTATTTAATAGAAGATATTGTTCATTGGATATTTTTGTTAGTCTTCATATCTCTGTGTTTATTGTATTCAATCTGTTAATCAGATTGTTCCACTCCTAAATCTAGATCAGTGGTATCAGAGCAGTCTGCTCTTCATTTATTTTTCTTCGTGCATGTCCCCAACAAGTTATGGGTACAAAAAGTTGGGACTTGAACCAATCGATCCATTACAAGATCGGTCGCGCCGAGCCCGACAACAACCCATGGTCGAAGAAAAGAAAGATGATGGAGCATGAGATCTTATTAAAATGTTGCTCGAGGAATCCCTCGAGCGACAAAGAAATGAAATGATGGACAACTTCACACAGATCCTTCGACGGCTTCCCACAGGAGAAGCATCTTCATCAAACGGCCATGCAACCCCCTTCAAGGTACAGGTAAATTTTTATATTCCATTATTTGAAGGACTGATAGATGCGGATGTTGTAGATAAATGGTTGAATCTGCTCGAAGGATATTTTTTAGTCCACAATTTTTCCGATAGGGAAAATATCACTTTTGCACTCCTCAAGGTCGTTCCCCATGTTAAAGACCGATGGGATACTTACTCTAAGCAAAGGCTTGTGGAGGAATCTACAATGTTTGTGGTGGCCCCTACATGGGATTCCTTCCGGGACGCCATTAAAATATAGTACAACCCTGTTGGAAGCTACGAGGACCAGTACACTAGATGGACCACCCTACATCAAGAAAGGGACCAGAGAGTACCAGATTTCACCAATATTTTCCATACCCTACGCACCAAATTGGGTATCAAAGACTGTGAGCGTCATCTGGTGCTCAAATACCGCAGTTGTTTTCATAGATACATTCAAATAGAAATGGATTTCTTGGACATCGACTCACTGGGCATGGCTTATAGATACACTATCAAGATCAAGCGGAAATTTAAGAAGAAACAACAAGAGTTTGGATCTGCAAACCCCTCACAACTGAAGCAGAGAAAAGGAATCCCCAACCCACACAGCAAGGGACCAAGTAGAGACGGTCACCCTCAGGACAACCATTCCAAGCCGCAACAAAAGAAGGGCAATGAGAAGATGAAGACGGACACGAGAAAATGGTGTGAGTACCAAAACATTCCTTGGCACAACACCAAAGAATGTCGCTCCAAGCAGTCCCTCATGGTCGAGCTGAAGGCTTCCAAGTCAGAGGTCGATTTTGATTCCGAGTCAAATCCTGAAGGAGGGAAGCAGATTATCGATGTTGAACCCAGTGCCACTGTTGCTACCACCAAAGTCCGGCCAAGCGAACCAGAAGAACCAGAGGAAGGGGAACGCCTCTTTCATTCGCAGATGTGGGTCAAGGGGGCTCTGCTTCATTTCATTGTCGATAGCGGTAGTCAGAAGAACTTGATTTCAGCAGAGGTCGTCAAGCGGTTGGACCTGCCAACGACACCGCACCTGCAACCCTACACCATCGGTTGGCTTTGCCAAGGAAGAGATCTTCGTGTCAGCCAACAGTGTCGTTTTCCCTATGACATCAAGCCTTTCAAAGATGAGGTATTGTGTGATATTACTCCCCTTGAAGTTTGTGATGTTATTTTAGGACAACCATATTTTTGGAAGCATCATGTTGTGTATGATTCTAGACCCCGCAGTGTTATTATTACTTTGGGTAGACAATTGTACAGGATCCCATAGGTAGTGTTTCCCATTGTTATTTCTTTAATCTCTGCTAAGCAATGCAGTAAGGTCATTTCACAGACCGGGAAGTTCGTCTTCTTTGTGATCTGTGCTCACAGTAAGTAGAAGGTCACGGCCACATCCATGGCCTCTACACAGCACCTCTCTTTGCAGCAAAAGAAAGTGGACCGGATCGTGGAAGAATACAGAGACATCTTCTCATCGCCTACATGGGTACTGACACACTGCCAAGTCAAGCATCCAATTGATTTGACCCCTGATGCACCTCTACCTAATGGACCAGTCTATCGACACTTTTTGATGGAGAATGACGAAATCATGCATCATATCCGAGATCTTCTTCAAAAGGTGCACATCATACCTAGCTTCTCCCCATGTGAAATATCGATTGTACTGGTGCATAAGAAGGACGAGACTTGGTGACTCTGCATTGATTACAGAGCCTTAAAGAAAATCACAGTCAGGAACTGCTACCCCATTCCTAGGATTGATGAACTTCTTGACCAACTCAAGGGGGAAAAGTTCTTCAGCAAGATTGACCTAAAATCTGGCTACCACCAGGTTCTCATTGAACCAAATTATGTATGGAAGACAACATTCAAGTCTAAATAAGGTCTCTACGAATGGCTAGTCATGCCCTTTGGCTTAACAAATGCACCAGCTACTTTCATGAGGTTGATGGCTGATGTATTGAGACCCTTCACCAACTCATTTGTTGTAGTATATTTGGATGACATCCTCATCTTCAGCAGAACGTGGGAGGAGCACATGTGGCATATTGAGCAAGTTTTGAGCACTATGCTGCAGCACAAGCTTTATGCCAACTTGGAAAAAAAATATTTTGGCATGAACAAGATCCAATACTTGGGATACATTGTTGATGAACATGGGGTACATGTTGATCCAGCTAATATCCAATTCATTCGTGACTGGTCAACCACGACCACACTGACCGATCTTCAGATCTTTTTGGGACTAGCCAACTTCTATCGACGGTTTGTGTTGGGATTCTCCCATATTGCATGGGCCCTCAGCGAGGTGACCAAGGGTGGTGGTAGGGCCAAGTTCATGTGGGGGAAGGAGCAGCAATGAGGATTCGATGATCTGAAGCATCGTTTGTGCTCAGCTCCAGTACTCTCCTTGCACGATCTACAACAACCATTTGAGATTGTGACTGATGCATCTGACTATGCTATGGGCGTAGCTCTCACTCAACACGGGCATTCAGTGGCATACCATAGTGAGACACTCTCTGATATTGTCCGGAACTACCCCACCTATGACAAGGAAATGTATTCCATTGTACAAGCCTGTCGTCAATGGAAACATTACATTCTGGGGAAAGAGACGATCATACACATTGATCACTAGCCTCTGCAGTTCATACAGACACAGGGGAAATTGCAAAACAACCGCCATCAGAAGTGGTCCACCTACCTACAACAATTACATCTCAACATCAAGTATAAGACAAGTATCTCCAATCGTGTCGTTGACCGCCTCATTCAGCTTCCTGTGGATGCACTCACCACTGTAGTCCTTTCCTGTGGACATGAAGCATCTGAGTGGCCCCAACTTTATCAACAAGATCCGGACTTCGCCACCACATATCAGCTCTTGGGTACAGGCGCAACTGTCACTGATTTTCACATTCAGGATAGAATCTTATGCCACATGGGTCATCTCTGTGTTCCTACAAGTGAGCATGCAAAGCTGATTTGGGAAGCCCACTACAAGTGGCGGGACATTTTGACGTAGATAAAATTGTGGTCGTTCTTCAGAAACATTTTTATTGGCCAAAGCTTCAACATGACGTCAACAAGTATATCGGATCTTGCACTACTTGTGTCATTTCCAAGCTAGCCATCAAGAAACAAAGCTTATACACCCCTCTTCCTATTCCCGAGAAGCCTTGGGAATCCATCTCAATGGATTACATGTCTGGCTTGTCGTCCACCAAGCAAGGAAATGAATGTGTTTTTGTGGTCGTTGATCAGTTTTCGAAGATGGTCATCCTCACACCCTATAAGAAGAATTTCACAGCGGAAGATATTGCCAAGCTCTTCTTCAAACGAGTGTGGGTCCACTTTGGGATACCACGGACCATCATCTCCGACCGAGACAGCAGGTTCCTCAACACCTTTTGGTCGAGTCTCTGGTCTTTGTTGGACACCAAACTAACAAACTCCATTGCTTTCCACCCCCAAACTGATGGCCAAACAGAGGTCATCAATTAGATGATTGTGCACATCCTACTATTATCGGACTAATCGGTAAGTGCGAACACTAACTGATCTCCCTACATCCACCTGGATCTAGAAAAAAACACACCAGAACATGACGCTTTCCTTAAGTTTTAGATATTGAATTTATTAACTAAAGAGGGATGAGTGACATACCATTTAAATGTCTCTTCCTCTCACCATCGCCATCCTAGCTCCGTTCCAATGCTCATACTATGATGATCCTGCAAAAGAACGCAACCAACCAAAGTGATAGTAATAGAATAAACTCAATATAAACCTATGTATGTGATCAAGGAATCATACAATAAAACACAGCAAGATTTATAGAAAAGAATCATATTACTGTATCATATTAAATGTGAAAGAGAGATTACAACCATGGCCTTGATGTCGTAAGGTCCCTTCCAACTGTCCTTCATTCCCCACACACTTTCACTCCAAGAATTCTGAGAGCATAGATCTGATGATATTCACAATCTATCATGACAAAGCAAATCTCAAAGCCACTCCAACCAAGCTAATAATTCCAAGCCAACCAAAGATAACAATCTCAAGAACCCCTTCTCCATGAGAGCTCATCTTCTTTTATAAGTTGAAGAGGATAAGGTGAGGAGGTTAGGATGATCCCACTAAATCATGAAAGCGAGTAAGATCCAAACCATTTGGAGGCCACCTCACCATGGAAGTTTCTCCTTCTAGAAGATTCGAGAAAATGCTCATTTTTCCCATGTGTAAGCATTCTCGCACCCTGCTTATAGTGCAACCTGCGAACTGTTCGCACCCTAGATATGATGCAGCCTGCGAGAATCAGGCATTCTCGCACCCTAATACATAGGCAGCCTGCGAACTTCCTTTTTTATAAGGTTTTTACACAGGAAAATGCAACTTCTTTTCTCAGGAAAAGTTCTTCTCCCTTCTCTCTTCAGGAACTCAGGCCACTGACCCCTCTGAAGGCAACAAATAGGTTTACATCATTAACAGTCATAGGGATGACGAAAATAATGTGTAACACATACACATGTACAATTCTAAGCATCCACATACATGGGATGAGAATCTTCCATATGTCCAACACAGTTACAACAGAGCTCTCCATAGTTCCATCGTCCATAGCCCATTTTAGGTGGGTCTGGGATTCCAACCCTTGGGACCCATTGATGTTTCACTTCCTCTTGCCACCACACAGACATACTCTTCCCTTTATGAGTCTACGATCGACAAAGCCACCAAATTCATTGAGTGGATTCAACACATCCACCAGCAGGTCTAGGATATTTTGCAGAAATCCAATGCTAAGTACAAGCAGCGCCATGACCAACATAGGGTACCAAACCAGTTTCAGGTTGGTGACAAAGTCTTGTTACATTTGCAGAAGGAGAATCTCACCGGTCCCCATCGGAAGCTTCGCCCACTTCATTATGGGCCTTACACTATCACCAAGGTTGTGGGTAGCAATTCTTTTGAGCTCAACACTCCACCCTTCCTTGGTCTGCATCCAGTATTCAATGTGGAGCTCCTTCGGCCATATTTTCCACCATTATTGGACATCTTCGAGATCATAAAACAACTGACACCAATAGAGCTCAACCTTGACTGCATGGAACAAGCATCCACTGATCAGATAGTGGACACACAGGTCAAGGGCACTCGCCAGCAACGAATCCAACTTCATCGGGTTGTCAAGGCAGGGAACCTCCTACACCAAGGCAAGTGGCTCACCCAGAGTCAAATCCAGCAGACGTTTCCTCACCTGATGAAGGAACGCAACGCAATGGATACCATTGTTTCCTAATGGGGGAGGATTGATCCAGGTGGATATTGGTGGCCACCCACCTATTCCAACTAGCTCCTCGTATCTGTTTTTTGTTCAGCATGTTCTTTTGTACTTCTTTGTAATTGTGGGTTCTACACTTCTGGGGATGTCTCAAGCCCCACACATCCTCCAGCTGGCCTCTTTCCTAATCCAATTGGGTTATTTTGTATGTTTTCATGTCAGCACATCTTTTTGTACTTCCAGGATCGTTTTGGGTCCCTAATCGTTGTTTTTTTGGCTCTCCACAGTCAAATTGTAGACGTAGTTAGAGTTTGATGGCGGAATGTGTATTTATCTTAAATACCTTTCCAACGGGCTATCATGTGCCTAAAACTAAGGTCGTATGCAAAAGTTACCTCCCTGGGAAGTTGAGGTACCAAATTACATCAATTTACCCATAGGGACCACGTGACTTTTGGTGTTTCACCTTCTAGGGTTAGGTTTTTCGATGTCTAGGGTTTTGGCATTCATGAGTAATATAAAAAGGGCCTCTGGAGCCTCATTGTAATCCATTCTGCTCATACAGATGCCTGTAGCAGCCACATCTCTTCTCAGAGATAGCTACCACCATTCGAGCAAGTGTTTCAGTTCTGCAATTTTATAGTTTCAGCCTATTTCATTATTTAATAGAAGATATTCTTCACTGGATATTTGTGTTATTCTTCGTATCTCTGTGTTTATTGTATTTAGTATGTTAATCAGTGTGTTCTGCTCCTAAATCTGGATCATGCCATGTCAACGGTCTTTGACTATGTAGAGGATGATGATGTTTTTTAAGAATGTGTGGATGATTTTCTTGCTATGGAAAAAGTGTCAGTTTTCTATCATTTGGGGAAGGATCAAGGATGGTTCGTGAGATTTTTGTTATGGTTGTTGCGGTTTATGAATGTTGACCTACAAGATGTAAAGGATCCATAGGTTGAAGGCACTTATTATTTTGAGGACAATTTTGTTTTAGTCAGGCTTTTCAAGCGCGCTCGAGTAGTCAAGATTTATGCATTTATTATCAATCATTTGAAGAAAAAGATGCTAACTATGATGGGAAAATATAAGGCTCAACAACGTCTAATTGATAATCTGAAGGAAATGATTATACTACAGGCGCAACCCGTAACATGATTGGTCAGGTTTTCTCACAATGTAGTATTTAGGACTTTCATCTTCAAGATTAAGGTGATGGAGGTTTTATGGATCTTTTATAGGATTCTTGCTATTGTGCTTAATTTTATTAGAATGGGCAGTCCAACTCCTGGAAATGTTGGTGCTACAAATGAGCCAACCATAATAATGCATGTTTTACCAACTCATGGTCAACAAATAACTGGTTCAAAAGGCCAAGACCGACGGGATAATTCTAGTAGTGGATCCCAGATTGTAAATCAACAATAACCCGGTCTAAGTGTTGTCCAAAATTATCCTTGAACCTGTGTATCAGGATTTACACATACATGCAGGGACATCATTGACTCCAGAAGGATCTCCAGTAATTTCCCCTGCAATTTCTGAACAAGAAATGCCTCAAAACTAGTTGGGCTCTACAACATAACAACATATAGTACAACAAGGACCATCTAATGAGCATTTGGGTGTGGAAAATGATGCCAGAGACAGATTGAGAATGGTAATTATAGAAATATAACAGTCAGTAGTGGTAATGGCATCGCAAACTTGGTGAACTCTATGTTGCAGCAAGTAATGGGAGCTTATTCTCAATCTGGGAGACCAAATCAACAATAGTTTGATGAGCAACTGCAATGGCAGCCATCCTAGCTAATGTACACGTTCCTCCACGAAGAGATCATCAGATATGATCAAAGAAAGGTTGGTGATAAAGCATCAATAGTCAGGAACAGAGAGTTTGTTGCGAAATCATATAGTTTTCCCAGATTTGATTTTGTTGGGGATTTTCAATTTCCAGATGTGTTATATTGGCTTCAAAGCTTCATCCAGTCATGAGGGACAGGTGTCCCATCATTTATATTATTTATATTACACAACATGTGTTGTTTATTTTGTATTAATGACTGTAGACAGGATCCTAGAATCTAGGGGTTTGTTGATTTTTTTTTTTGTTATCTCATGCAACGAA
>JASDQU010010708.1:140779-151882 GCA_032191745.1 Picea mariana
TGTCATCCCCCATGGAGCCAAAAGATGTTAGCACATAGAATTGTAGGGGTCAAAAAGAATCATTTTGGTTTTGCTTTTTAGTCACACCTTTGATCCTTACATCATTACCATTGCATGTCACCTCTCAATGTTACAAAATGTTCTCTTTGTCATCATCCATATGTTTAAATGTCAAGTTAAAGAAAGTTGTATGTGCTTCCAACTCACTAGGATAGTTCGCAACGTACTCATAAGTACCCCACACATTCAACTGTTATCATTGCAGTTAAAGAATCATGACAAAGAAGATCTTATTGTTTTCAGAGCTTGTATTTTAAACTAATTCTCAAGGATTGTGTCATAAAAGTTACTAACAACTTCCTCCAAGTGTGAAAATTGTGTTTGAGCTAGGCACTACGAACTAGTTGAAGAGGAGATTTGGAGGTTGGACAGCTTGCAAACATCCATGTGCAAATTCAAAGACATCAGCATCAAACCCAGGTCAACCAGAGAGTTCACTTTCACACACCAATTGTCATAACAAATGATAGAATGCAGCCAAGCAGTGATTATACATGTTGGCCAAGGTTGCTACCAGGAGGAGCTCTAGAATCAAGAAATAAATATGTTCATCCTTCATATCCTACACCAAATTTTGTCAAGTTCCTGTTTTATACCTTTGACACATTTTTGGGTGATTACCATGTTTTTCCAACCATGATTATCATTTGGGTGTTGTATTTTAATCATATTATTACCATCATAAGGCTTACAACGCTTCTGGATACTTGATATAAGTTTTGGGTTGATTAAAAACTTTGGTAAATTGAAAGAAGATGCTACAGGAAAGTTCGTAGCGCCGACACTGCGAACTAGTAATTATGACAGTTTGTAATCAATTAACACACATCAGAGCATTGTTTTGATCATAACTTTTGAATTTCCATCTGGGTTCCTCTGAAATTTGGTGTGAAGGAATAACATGGTGTTTTTTACTTTCTGACAAAAATTCATCCTGGTCCACTTTATATTTTTGGAGAAAAGCTAAAAACATCACATGAAAGTTCGCAGTGCATGCTATCACAGGCGTTGCGAACTCTAACAGTCTGACAAATTTGAGCTATGGGAGGGATGCCAACTGTCAGGGAAGGTTTGAATGGTCTCCTAGGAGTTATTTTGACATGAGGGACATGTGTTCCATCGCCAGATCAAGCAGAATGACATGTTTCAAAAGGCATTTATCACAATAGGCAAGATCCTGAAAAATAGGAATTTGTTAGGTTTTGGTTGGAATCTTTTGTAACAAGACTCCTAAATGGAGGAGGATCCTACTCCTTGGTTTCAACCTCCTTAGGGTAGATAGAGATAATTCACTATGGGATTTTGAGAAGAAAAGTGTTAGATTCATGAGCCAAGAGATGAGAGAGTTGGAGGAGTAGTTTTAGTTGCTCATTTGTAAGTCTGAGGGCCTGTTTGTTATGACATTTCTACAATTAAATATTCATGAGAGATGTCATCAGATTGTCTTCTGTGTTTTTCCATTTCTTTGTTATCTTCTTGCTTGAATATATTGCAAGTTTTGAGGATCATAGCTGCCATTGATTGATGGATTCATGAACAACAGAGGATTTGTTGTAGCTTTCCCATTAAATCATTGTTCATTGTTTAAGCAAATCTTTATCTGTTGCATAAAGGATCTATGTATAATGGATGTTATTCCTTTTTTCATATTCACTATGCTTCTACTCATCATTATATATCCCTTTTTTCTGATATACATTTTGATTGCCTTTGATTTGTAGGATGTTATGACTCCATGCCCAATGGAATTCCTCTGCAGACATTTTGTTTCCCTCTCCCTTTCTTTCCCAGTCTTGTTGATCCAAATACTCAAACAAATTTAATCCATTTATATTCTGATGGGTATTGGGCTCACTCTTTCTGTAGTCTGGAGTGACTTCTAGTGCTAAAACTTTTGGCGTCGTTGTCGAGGATCGAACCCGGGTCACCCGCGTGACAGAAGGGAATACTCACCACTATACTACAACGACAATGAAGACACCTTCCATGGGTGAACTATAATGATTAGATCTAGCTTTGGATGGTGAAATGAAGCTAGACACTTTTAAACTTCTTATCTTTCACCATGGAAACTCCATTGTTCATATATCTATTGGCGACTCCACTGTTTTGAAATGGACAAGATCCTAGCTTAGAGGTATGCTTTCTTTCATTTTTCAAAGATAGTCGGTTTTCCAAATCCAGTGCCTAGTAGAGATGAATGGGAAGGTTGACTTCGCATATTTAGAGGAGAATATTGGGAAGTACCAGCTGAACACTTGCAAGATTTCCATGATTTTATGCATCGACTTCAGATCGTGCATGAGGATGTTTAGATCAAGGTTTTCAGGTACTCATTATAGGGAATATCTCTTGACGGGTGCCGATCTCTTCCAGTTTCCAATATCAACTCTTTGAAATGTTTTCATGTTTCTTTTAATTTGTTTTGTAAGGAGTATTTTTCTCCTTAACATCTTTATGAAAAATGTTGCGAAGAGTTTTCTTTACTTTGTAAAGACTTTGCTTGTCACGAAAAGCATACTTGTGGTGAAGAATTTTCCATAGAAGAAAGTACTTTTCATGATGATCAAGAGGTTTTGAATGATCTTCATTATGATATGCCTTCACAAGAAAACGAACTAGAAGCAGATAGACATGTATCTGATACAATACTTGTTGACATCTCTCATTTTCAGCTTGATTATTACAAAAGTAAAAATGAGATAGTCCCAACTATAGATCTTGAGATCCCATTTCATATTCACCCATATTCACTGGAAATTGGTGAAAAGAGTGGAAATATATTGCAACAGTTTTCAATCCAACCCATGCTTATATCAACCAAGGAGGAATTCATTGATGAGCCACAACAAGTTTTGTACGGATTTCAAGATCTTGTTGCTATCTATATGGAGATGTTTTGCAGCAATAGATTTTCAGTTGTTGTCATCATAAGAACAAAGTTCCTAGATTGTAAGTATGATTTTTCAAGGAAGTATGTGTGGTTGTCATTATGTCTCTATCGTTACTTAGTGCTCAGTTGTCGAGATGATGATGAAGATCATTCAGTCACAAAGTTATTTGTATGGTTACTAAGGAAATTTGTATATATTTGAAGGTTCAATTTTTCAGCAGTTAGGAGTAGGAAAGTATATAAATAAGTTTTCCATGCAAGCATTTGGTTTTCAGTTTGAATGCAACCTTCAGTGTGTGTTTGGTTTGCAGTGGTTTTTGTTTTCAGTGTGTGAATGTTCTCAGTTTTCAATAAGGAGCGGAGGTGCTCTCAAGCATACAGGTTTTGTGGACAGAAATGGAATGGATAAGGCACTGGAACTGCATGTTCTTGGCAGCTCACAGGGAGCATGCCATCCCTTGTGGAGCCAGATGTTAGCACATAGAATTGTAGGGGTAAAAAAGAATCACTTTGGTTTTGTTTTTTAGTCACACCTTTGATCCTTACATCATTACCATGACATGTCACCTCTCAGTTGTACAAAATGTTCTCTTTGTCATCATCCATCTGTTTAAACATCAAGTTAAAGACAATTGTATGTGATGCCAACTCACTAGGAGAGTTCGCACCGTACTCATAAGTACCTCACACATTCAATTGTTATCATTATAGTTAAAGAATCATGACAAAGAAAATCTTATTGTTTTCAGATCTTGTATTTTAAACAAATTCTCAGAGATTATGTCATAAAAGTTTCTAACAACTTCCTCCAAGTGTGAAAATTGTGTTTGAGCTAGGCGTTGCAAATTGGTGCTGCGAACTGACTGAATAGGAGAGTTGGAGGTTGGACAAATTGTAAACATCCCTATGCAAATTCAAATACATCAGCATCAAGCCCAGGTCCACCAGAGAGTTCACTTTCACACACCAATTGTCATAACAAATGATAGAAAATAGCCAAGCAGTGATTATACATGTTGGCCAAGGCTGCTACCAAGAGGAGCTCTAGAATCAAGAAATAAATATGTTTGGTCTTCATATCCTACACCAAATTTTGTCAAGTTCCTTTTTTATACCTTTGACACATTTTTGGGTGATTATCATGTTTTTCCAACCATAATTATCATTTGGGTGCTGCATTTTAATCATATTATTACCATCATAAGGCTTACAACACTCCTGGATACTTGATATAAATTTTGGGCTGATTAAAAACTTTAGTAAAGTGAAACAAGCTGCTACATGAAAGTTCGCAGTGCCGACGCTGCGAACTGGTAATTATGACAGTTTGTAAGCAATTAGCACACAACAGAGCATTGTTTTGCTCATAACTTTTGAATGCCCATCTGGGTTCCTTTGAAATTTGGTGTGGAGGGAAAACATGGTGTTTTTTACTTTGTGACAAAAATTCAGCCTAACCCACTTTGTATTTTTGGAGAAAAGATAAAAACATCACTTACAGGAAAGTTCGCAGCGCGTAATGTCACAGGCGTTGCGAACTCTAACAGTCTGAAAAATTTGAGCTATGGGACAGCTGCCAACTGTCATGGAAGGTTCGAATGGTATCCTAGGAGTTAGTTGGACATGTGTTCCATCTCCAGATCAAGCAGAATAACATGTTTCAAAAGGAATTTATCACAATAGGCAAGATCTCAAAAAATAGGAATTTGTTAGGTTTTGGTTGGAATCTTTTGTAACAAGACTCCTAAATGGATTCATGAGCCAAGAGAGGACAGAGCCAAGAGAGGACAGAGCTGGAGTAACAGTTTTAGTTGCTCATTTGTAAGCCTCAGGGCCTGTTTGTTATGACATTTTCTACCATTAAAGATTCATGAGAGATGTTATCAGATTGTCTTCTGTGTTTTTCCATTTCTTTGTTATCTTCTTGCTTGAATATATTGCAGGTTTTGAGGATCATATCTTCCATTGATTGATGGATTCATGAACAACAAAAGATCTGTTGTAGCTTGCCCATTAAATCATTGTTCATTGTTTAAGGAAATCTTTATATGTTGCGGAAAGGATCTTTGTATAATGGATGTTCTTCCTTTTGTCATATTCACTATGCTTCTACTCATCATTATATATACCTTTTGTCTGATATATAGTTTGATTTCCTTTGATCTGTAGCATGTTATGACTCCATGCCCAATGGAATGTCTCTGCAGACATTTTGATGCCCTCTCTCTTTCTTTCCCAACCTTGTTAATCCACCTAATCAAACCAATTTAAACCATTTATATTCTGATGGGTACCGGGATCACTCTTTCTGCAGTCTGGAGTGACTTCTAGTGCTAACAATGTCAACATGAGAAGAAGGTTGTTAGGGAGAAGAGGATTATTTTGGACTCCATGACAGACCACTTTATTCCTCACATCACATGGAAAATGGTGAAGGAGATATTCAATGCATTGACAACTCTTGATCAATGTCAATATTTCCAAGAAGATGCTTTTGAAGAACAAGCTCGCCCAAACATGCATGAGTGATTTACAGAACATGGCAAGTTACCTCATGAGGATCACCAAGCTCAGAGATCAACACTTTAATATTGCTATGAAGATTGAAGATGAGGAATTTGTGCTTATTGCACTAGATAGTTTCTCTTCTATTTAAGAAGCCTTTGTTCAAGGTGTTTGTGCTTAATAAAACCTCCCAACTTATGAGAAGCTTTAATACATATTTGTCCAAGAAGGAACAAGGCAGAAAACAATGTCAACCTGAAGAGAAGAGGGCCAAGACCTTGCTCTCATATGGACTGTGAAGAAAGGTGGAAAGAAAGGGGATATGACAAGGGTAAGGAGGAAGCGTCTTCTTCCAACTCTAGTGCTACAGACCAGAGTCATGTGGCTTGTTACAATGTCAAAAGAAATGGCATTATGCTAATCAATGTTCAGAGAAAATGAAAGGTAAGGGTGAGAATCCTCGAAAGCAATTTGCAGAGTGCATAGACTTCAATTGGAGTGGATGAGTTGGCATCCAAGATTAAAACCACTTTCAATTGATTTCATGCATTTATACCAATACCACTTTTGGGGTTATTTGGTATGTAGACAATGGAGCATCTCAACATGTCATTTAACAATAAAATTTCCAGTAAAATCTTCAAGAAAAAGAAATCGACATACAAGTAGAGTTGGGTGGTGATGCTACCTATTTGTTTATTGGAATCAACACCATATCCTCCAAGATGTCTTCAAGTGATTCTCTTGAATTGCATTATTTTCTTTGTGTGCCTTGTTTAATAAATAATTCCCTATCTATCTCAACTGTTACAAATTTGAAATGTAAACTTGAGTTTGATGACCATCAATGCATCATAAGAGATTTCAACCAAGAACTTCCTTAATTTTGGCCAATGGAGTTTGTGAAGGAGGTTTGTATATGATTCTTGTTGACACTGCAAAGCATGAACCTTTGGTGCATGATTGTGGCAATTTGTGTGAGTTGTAGCACAAGTGTTTTAATCACTTCCACTATGGATATTTTCCTCTTTTGAAAGATATAGTGCAGGGATTGCCAGGTTTCAAGATGGAGTAGATAAATGTGTGCAAAGGATGTTCACTTGGTAAGCACTCCAAAACTGTTTTTCCTTCTAGCAAGAGAAGGTTGAGAGAGATTCTCGAATTGATACAGTAAGATGCTTTTGGCCCTATGTCTTCCTCTTCTTTGAAAGATGAACTTTATTGTGTTTCCCTCATTGATGATTCCTCTCAAAACACTTGATTTATTATTTGAAAAATAAAGACGAAGTGTCTAGTAAATTCAAAGAATTTAGAACCTTGGTCGAAAATAAAACATGAAAGAGGATCAAGGTACTTCAATTAGATAATGGAGAAGACTACACCTGCAAAAACTTTGATGCTTATTGCAAGAAAGCAAGGATTAAGAGGGAGCTTGCAACATCAAACAACACACAACAAAATGGGGTTGCATAACATAATAATGTATTCATGACATGGACTTTCCCATGTGTCTTTGAGAAGTATCTTGTAATATTGTTGTCTACATCTTGAACATATATCCACACGAGATTCTGAAGCACAAAACACCAGACAAGGATTTTAATAGTGGGAAGCCATAGGGATCTCATTTTCGTTTATTTGATTGTCCAATTTATATTCATGTTCCCTATAAGAAACATACTAAGTTTGAGCCCTCTAGTATCAAGAGGATTTTTGTTGGCTACAATAGGACTTCTAAGGTCTACCAAAACTACATTCAAGCACAACGAAACATAATGGTAAGTTAGGAAGTGATGTTTGATGAGGATGGGCTATCCTCAAGATCATAAGAGACTCCTATAGTGATTGAAGAAGAAATATGCTAGATGTTCTAGACTTAGATCTAAAATTAAATGAGAAATCAAATTCAAATCTACAATCAAACAAGCAAAGAAAAGAGGCCTCACCACCCTTTATTTCATGGCTTACCCAAACATTGCAAGATGCACAGGAACAAGTTGAATCTACATTTTGAATGAATAATCGACTTAAGAAGTCTCCTACTTATGTTGCATTAATGACTTCTACTCTTGAGATATAATCATATGGATTTAACAAGGTAGTGACATAGCATGTATGGCATGATGTTGTGACAAATGAGCACAACTCCATCATCAAGAATGATGTTTGGGAGATAGTTTCAAGGCCTACTAGGAAATTAGTGATTGATTCGAGATGACTTTGAAAGATTGAGCATGCAACTAATGGGAGCATTAGAACGTACAAGGTCTGGTTTAAGGATTCTCTCAAAAGGAGGGAGTTGACTATGATGATAATTTTTCTCCACCTGCGATAAATACCTCTATCAAAACCATCATGGATTTATCTTCTTACCTTGGTTGGTATTTATATAAGATGGGTGTAAAGACATAATTATTCAATGGAATGATTAAGAAAGAGGTATATTTAAATCAGAGAAGAGGTTTTCAAATCCATGGACGAGAGACCCATATTTGCAAGTTGAAAGCACTTTATGGGCTGAAGCAGGGACCACAAGTATGGTATTCTAGGACCAATAAGTATTTAGTCAAGTTGTGTTTTTCCAAGACTTGTGCAAATTCTAATATTTATTTTTTATTTGATAAATCTAATCTATTTGTATTTGTCTTATATGTATATGGCCTTATGATTGCAAGAAATTCTAAACAACTTATTTCCTAGTGTAAGAAGGAATTCACCAATGAGTTTGATATAAAGAGAATTGCACTATTGCACTATTTTTTAGGACTAGAGGTTTCACAGGTTGTAGGTGAAGTCTTCCTGGACAACGAAAGCATACTTTGTAGATTCTAAAAAGATTTCAAATATTGGACAACAAGCCCATGTCTACCCCTATGGTTCCAAATCTTAAGTTGGCTTATGATGATGATTCAAATTTGGTTGATCCTACTCTATATAGGCAATTGATTGGGTCTCCATTGTACCATGTGAAGACCATGCAAGAGATTTGATATGCAGTTAACACATTGAGTCAATTTAAGGTAGAGCCTCAACAATCTCATTGCAAAGTTGGTAATCATGTGCTCAAATACTTGAAGGGTACTATTCATTATGGCATGTAGTATGCAAAAGATGGTGAGTTGTTACACCTGTTGTCGCTCTGTAATTTCTAGACGATTGTAGAAGAAATGACAGAGGTAACCGCAAAACCACTTTGGAAGTTGGGAGCTAGCCCTGCCAGCTTCAAAGAGGGATCTCTCTGTAAGATTTAGACTTGTATAGATTAAAATATTAGGCTAGTTATGATAGTTCGGGATTTGTTTGTTTGTTTGAGATATTTAGCTAATTAAATGCTTAAATTACCATTGGACTATGGGGTTTGTCTCTTAAAACAGGGATCGGTTTCAACTTTTTACTAGGTTTCTTCACAGGGCAAGGTAGTTAAATTGTTTGGATCTGATAAAATTGGATGAAGTGAATAGGAAGAAGTGAGAAGAAATCCATCAAGTAAAAGAACAATTAAGAATTCATTTTACTTAATTTCAGTTGAAAACATAGAAATCATTCAAAGCCAGAAATAGAGTATATTGAAATAAATTATGTTTGTCAACCTTCTTTTGATTAATTAGGATTAGAAACACATAAAATGATAACAGAGAAAGGAAAACATAAACATAGATAAATGCACTTCACCAACAATTTGACATGAGAATCCTGTGAAAGAGCCCTTTTTTATTACTGGTCAATCTGCTTGAAGCTTTCAAAATTGTTTTCTTGGATGCAAAAATCAACCCAACATACTTCGAAATGAGAAGTATTCATACATTTATTTACAAAAGATTGTGTCATAATTGATCAGGATATATTTTAGGGATATCTAAACTAATTGTATCTCTAATCAAAAAAATATAGGAATCTTTCAGATCTGTTCGGATTTCTGGCGTTGATTTGATGGAAATTGTTGATATTATGTCCTTTGACTCTTGTTGTGTTGTTGGTCCTTGCTGGTTGAAAAATAGAACTCATCTTTCCTCAAGTAACTCGCACAATTTGTCCCACTTTTTCTTACTTGGGATTGACATTTTGAGTAATTTCCTATAAATTTCATCCACCTCTATGTATTTAGAAAAAGTGGGTTTGGTGATGAAAAAGTGTTTGATCTCATGCTGAATGTTCAAATCAAACTGCAGTGTTTCCAGGAATGCTTTCCTAGTGATGCTTCCTTGTATTCCTGCGAATTGTCTTTTGTCAATGTCTTTATTTTTTTGTTATAACCATGTAGTCCTTTCTTGTTTAACACCTCAAACTTGTTGAAGAATCTTTGCACACCTATGCCCATAACCTGACATTTTTCTTCTAATTGCAACAGGAAGAATTTCTTAGTTAGAACCTTTTTTACTTCCAGGATAGTCTCAGTTTTGTCTTCTATCTCTAGCTCCTCTAACTCCTATTTGTTTTTAGAATTTAGAAACCTGATAAGATCTGTGGCTTCTGTTGGCTTTTCTCCCAATTCTTCCTTAATAATTTCAATGACTCCTCTAGCTTTCTGAATTAACTCATGCAACTCAAAGATGATCTCTATAGAAGGCCAAATCTATGTCATGGATTTATTGATGTCTATCCATATATTTTCCTTAGCTTGGGCTAAGGTATTAGCCATGGTTGTTCACTTTCCTAACTGTTGTAATCGTTGGTTGAGCCTCTGAGATTTATGTATTTTTGCTTGATGACAAGTCTCAATCATTGCTTTCTCTTCCTGTAATGACTTTACTTCTCCCTATATCTTTCTGATTTCTACTCCTTGTATGGACATGTCCTCCATAGATTTCACCAATTTATCTAAGGCATCTGAAGTTTGTGTTGGGGTTGATGTTGATGTAGAAACTTTTGTTGTTCTTATCCCTGTTAGGGGCACTACATCTAGAGGAAATATGGCCAACTGTGCATTCTTCTCTTTTTCCTTGATCAACTTATCCATCTTTGCTTCCATCTCCATAATCTGTGCATTTTTATCCATAATCAACTTGAGCATTTCTTCTTTTTGGCTCGTTGTCTCGGCCACTTCTTTAGTCTGTGAATCCTCTGTTGCTGGTAGTTTCAATTTTTTCCTGAGTGACGCTATGTCGGCATTCTTTTTCTTTATCAACTCTTATGTTGCTTTGACATTAGTTGGGTCATATCCAATCTTGAGAACTAATTCTTCTAATGATTTTATCTTATTATCCTTGGCCAAAGAAGAGATCTTTTCAATCTTTAATTGAGACTGGATATTAGTCAGTGATACCTATAATTTGGACGTTGTCATTGAAGTGGTTGAAAAGATCATCTCCCATGTCTGTCTGTGCATATCCATTTGATCAATAGGGTGGACATCATTTATATCAAATTCAAATGAAGTCTTCTTGTAATCAGTTGTTGTCTTTGGATAAGGGATCTGTGCCTGTAAGAATGTCATTTGCATTCTTCCCTTCTCTATGTCAAATGATGACAAAAGTTTGTGCTGAGCAGTAGAAGTTTGTTTCCAAAATTGAGTATAAGTATTGTTGTTGAGAAGTTCATTCTTTTGTTTGATTTCCTTGTATTTGTCAAAAATATTTGACTCATTTTCTCCATGAATTGATTCAGATGTTAGAGTTGTGTCTGGATTCCTTTGTGAAGTTGATGAT
>JASDQU010010708.1:155600-168249 GCA_032191745.1 Picea mariana
TTTGGAAAGGATGAAAATTTTGGCTCCTACCATCTTGCAAAATCTATGAGGATAATGAGCCAAGAATAATGAAACTCAATTCCATTATCATGTGCATCTCTGCAATTGATCAAGAATTGGTTCAGAAGGTACGACGCCCAACTGAACATTACTCTCTCTGTGCATTGCATGGTGACTATGATGACTCCTGTTGGAGTCTCTTATTTTTTGCGCTTCCTCAGTAGCTTACAAGCCATTAGCTTGCTTGAAAACCTTGTCACATTATCGTTGATATCTCTAACAACAATACCCTTGTTTCCTCTATTGGTACCAAATTTTACCTTGACTAGCTCAGTGATCTCCTTCTTGCATGCTTTATTGTCCAAGTATTCCTTTGGCTATGTTCCCACTATGGGTAATCCCGTAATTTTGGTGATCAAATCCACATCGATTTGTAATAGCATATCCATCCAAAGAATGTTTCCATGTACCTGGGATACCAATTGTTTGGCACAGATCCCAACATTTTTACCATGCCCAAAGTGTGGTATGTCCAGGAGGTTCATTATCCTGGATTTGTAGATCCGTGTTATCCACTGTGTGGATTCAATGATTGGTTTGCCTAGAAGTCCAATTTCCCTTGTGCTCACTAAGTAGGCTTCCTTGGCCAAGTCTGGGAATTTTTTTTCATCGTGCACATCGTGGTCCGAGTACCTTAGTTTAGGTACTTTTTCAAGCATGTCCCCCACAATGACCACTACTTCTACGAGGTAGGGAAGTGTAATTTTTGTAGCGTCTTGTGCCCTTATTTTCTGCCCGATGGAAAATGGCCATGCTTCTGATGTTTCTGTGTCATATTCTTCCCCCTCGGATTCCAGTTGGTTGGTGACGTCCTCAACCAGCACCTCCTCTTCGTCACGGCCTTGTTGTTGATCCTTCATTTCATTAGGTTTAGCCATCGTTTTGGGTTAGGGTTTGTAATACCATTTTGAGTCCCAAAACTCTGCCTACTTCCCCTTGTGTCGTTGTCGATGTTTCCTCCTCAACCCTTGTTGGGATACGTGACTCTGTATTGGAATTGGTGACATATTCAAGCTCAACGAAGTTCTCAGGCTCAACCATCCTTTCCTTCCTCCTTTGGCCCTGTCGAGTAACTCATACATCTTCCTTGGAGCACCAAAATTTGGTGGTGTCATGTTGTATGTGATTTGAACGCTTTCTCTCTTCTTTGCACAATTACACCTAGGGAACACACTTTTATCTCGCTCTATGCTCAAAAATCAATAAGTGTAAATCTAACACATTCTTTCCTCACTTTATAGACCTAGTCATAATTTTTTTTCACTTTTTCTGTGCATTTGCGCCAAGTCCAATTTTTCCTACGCGTTTTCTTTCTATGTTGTCACAGTAATTGTTGCACGGGACTTTTTTCCACTTTCCTATTGTTCAACCAAATTTTGCCTCTTTTTGTATTTTTCTTCTTTTTCTATTTTTGTATTCCTTTTTCTTATTTTTCTCCTTTTTATTTCTTTTTATCAGTTTATTTTCCTAATATCTATTATAGTACACTATATACATGAATTTTTTATTGCGTTGTGATTACTAAGGGTTAGTAGGTAGACTGTCCCTATAGAGTTTCAATCGACTGTTGTTGACCATTCCTTTCAGTTATGTTCCTCCCAAGTCTTTTAGCTGCACAAATCCTCCATATGTGACAGTGTTTACTTCATATGGCCCTAGCCAACGCATTATGAACTTACCAGGGTGTTGCACAAATTTGTTTTCATAGAGAAGAACTAGGTCTCCCTCCTTAAATCTCTTCTTTTTAATGTGTTTTTCATGTCAGGATTTGTCCCTTGCTTTATGTACTTTCTGGTGAAATTTTGTCAGAATCATGTACTCTTACATTTCCATTAGTTGACTTAACCTCTCCTGTACTGCACATCTTTCTATCATGTTGGTAATTGTTGCTACGCGCAGACTAGGTACCATAAATTACAATGGCACCACTGCTTTATGTCCATACACCAATATGAATGGTGCATGTCATGTTAACTTCTTTCATATGGTCATGTATGCCCATAGTACTATTGTTATTTTCAATTCCTAATCATCCCTATTAATATCGCAAATCTTAGTCAAAGCATTTTCCAAAATTTATTGAAAGCTTCTATTGTCCCATTTTGCTTAGGATGATATGATGTAATCTTTTGGTGATATACTTCAAACTCCTCAATCATAGCCTTGATGGTATTATTAATAAAACGAGTTCCATGGTCACTCATCAAAATCCTACTACATACACATCTAGTGATCACATGCTCAAATAAGAAGTGTGTTGTTGTTTCTGCGCTGCAATCTTTTAATGGTGTTGCTTCTACCCATATGGTTAAGTATTCAGTCGTAGTAATGATATATCTGGCTCCTTACCTTCTTGATGGTGGATTAATAGGTCCGACAAAATTTATTTCCCATTTTTCAAATACATGTACAGTTACTTGTGGTCTTAGGGGCATCTCATCTCTCCTGTTGGGTTTGCCAACCCTCTGATAGACATCACAGTTCCCATAATACTCCTTGGCATATTTATGAACCGTTGGCCACCATAGTCCAGCATGTAATACCTTATGTGTGATAGCTTTTCCTACATAGTGTCCTCCAGGTATGCCTTCATGAGCTTCTGCTAAAACCATGGGTCGGTCATGTTCCATTACACACTGTCTCAAAATGCTATATGTGCCCATCTTTTATAAATAACCTACAATGATTTGATAGTCTACAGCTCTGACTATGAGGTTTTTTTTCTGTGAGGTACTAAACTCATGTACTTAAGTATTCAATTATATCAACGAAGTATTCATCAACTACCTGTAATGAAAATAAATTTGCATCAAGGAAATTGTCTTCCAAGTTAGTAGGTTCTTCTCCATTCGTTACCCTTGACAGGTGATTGGGTCCTACATTCAGCTTCCCTGGTTTGAATATTACTTCAAAATTGAATTCTTGGAATAATAACAGCCATCTATAGATCCTCCCCTCCCCCGCCCAACACTTCCTCATTGACTAGATATTTGAGGGCAGAATGATTTGTGAACATTTTAAAGTGTTTACCCAATAAATAGTTCTTGAATTTTTGAAGTGCATATACCATGTCTAGGCCTTCTCTTTTTGTGGTTTTGTAATTCTGCTCAGATTCTAACAACTTCCTACTTGCAAAGGCTATCGAATGGTCTAATTCCCCTGCTCTTGGCTGCACCATAATTTCTCCAAGTGATATTGATGATACATCTACATGCACATGGAATGTCTTTTCCCAGTCTGGAAATACTAATATAGGTGTTGTCACCATTTTTTCCTTTAGAGTGTCCAATCCTTGCTAACAATCCTCATTCCACTGAAATCTAGAGTCATTCTTTAACATTTTTTCCATTCRTGTAGTAATCTACACATWCCCCTTTATAAACTTCCTATAGTATCTTGCATGTCCCAGTGTGGTTCTTAACTAGCGCACTGACTTTGGTGGTGGTAAATTCACAATGACTGCAATCTTAGCAGGGTCAACTAGTAAGCCCTGTTTGCACACTATATGTCCCAACAATATCCCAAATGGTGTACCAAAAATGCATTTATTTATGTTTAATGATATATGACTTTGTCTCCATCTTTCCAAAATTATTCTTAAAACTTATACATGGTCGTTTAAAAGACTATACATAGTCCATTCATCCAGATATACTTCTAGAAATTGATGTAAGAATTCCTTAAAAGTAGCTATGACTTCCCTTGAAAAGATAGATGGTGCATTCTTCAATCCAAAGGGCATGATCGTATATTGGTAGGATCCCCATTCTATAGAAAAAGTAGTCTTATACCTGTCCTTTGGAGTTATTTTGATATGATGGTAACTTGAGAATCCATCTGTGAATGAATATGCTTCCCGGCCCCCCGGATTCTCCAAAACCTCATCTATAAAATGGGTAGGGAAAGGGTCATGTAATAAATCATCATTGAGTTTACTCAAATGTACAAAAATCCTTATTCCCCCTTACTTCTTTTCCTCGACCACCATGGGACTGATCCATTCAAATTTTTTTATTGGTTTTATAATATCAGCTTCCAACATTCGGTCAATTTATGCTTTCACTTTCTCCTTATACATTGGATTCATCCTGTAAGGTCTTTGTATAACAGGTATAGCCTCAAGTTTTAGGCGTATCTTCATCTCACCTAGCTCCCCTGATATTCCTTTCATCTCTATAAAGGTTGTTGTAAATAGGTCAATGTATTTGCGCAGTAACTCTGTTATCCTTTCTAATGTTTGCTCATCCCAGTAGTCTCCAATACTTTCCATTTTAGGATTGTTGTTCGTCCCAATGTTTAATTTCTTAACTTTGATTGGTGCAGCAAATGCCTCTGACTCTAAATATATACCTTACACCTCCCTCTCTCCTTCAATCTCAATGATCTGAATGTTGCTCAGATCATCTTCCTCTGGTGCTTCCTCTTCGACATGATAACATGAGAGTAACTCTTTAACTGTATGTTTGCTCTGTTGTTGATATTATGTTATGATTTTGACCTCTGGTTCATCAAAAAATATCACTCCTCTTATCAACTTCAGCGTTGAATAAATTTCGGGTTTATCATTCTCGAACGAGAAGGTTACTACCAAATTCAGTTTTAATCATGTCCATTCTATAGTGCCTATGCACATCTCCTGGTCTATGTACCATTTCCCTGGGATCCATTGCAATGTATGAATAAAATGAAGAGGCCATTCCTCTGGTGGTGTCATCATCCATTGTGTTATGCACTTCTCCAAGTGTTCAACTGGTGTTCCTCTCCCATCATACTTTTGCACTATATTGCTCCCCTCTTCTACACCAAATCTAATGCGTAGTATTCATTTACACTAATAACAGTCCTGAATTTTTTCTTTGTGTTCACCCCACTATCTTGGAGGTGTTGCCTTGAGTGCAATATCCATGGCTAAGAGCCTCTAATTTTTCAAAACCATCTCCTCATATTCTGTCAAGAATTCCTCTAAGTTGTTTAGTCCATGAAAACTGGTAGGTTCCCTTATCTCTATACCCACCCATCTTATTGTGCAGTCTATTCTTGTGCACTTTCTTGTGGAGACTTCATCTAGTCATTGTTTCCAATTCTCCAAACCTGTGTCTGAGTCTGAAGCACACGATGTCATGCTTCTCCAGTTGAGTACCACATCTGTAGTTGGGTTGACATAATCCTCTTCTCATGTAGTGGTTTGGTACCACTGGTTTATTTCTTCTAGGTCCAAACAAGTCACCTCTACGAACCTTTCTCCTTTTAAAGAATCCAATGGTGCAATAACTCTATATCCACCTAATTCAAAAGTCATTTTCCTTGTCTTTAGGTTGATCGCATCCTAGTTATTTAATTCCCAATCCAATACAAGTAATGATGGGTAAGGTGTTGTGCCATCTACTATTTCTATCACTTCAAAATATTCCATAATGCGCACTCCATCCAAATCTACTATCACACCTTTAAGTCATTCAATTGGTAACACTCTATGTTGATTTTCTTGTTTCAAATGGAAAGGTGAATAGCCTAATGTGGGTTCTCCCATACACTTCCATGTCTTCTTAGGCAAGACATTTACTTCAGATCCTAAATCTAGTATAATATCTCCCATGTTGAAATCCCTACTGTTGGAATTTAACTTGAATTCTCTGCTTGTCCTTCTTCTTGTATGAAAATGATTGACTGTTTTTTTCTCTAACTTCCCTTCTACCTCTATGTTGCATATTTCTAGAAGATTTTTTAAGACCTTAACAGATGATGGATCATTCAATAACTTAACACAGGATTGCAGAAAATTATTTGTGGTACTTACCTTCTCTAAAGGTTTTCATTTATTGGTATGGTCCATTAAATATGGAATCACATACATTGGTGGGTCCTGAGTTTCTTGCGCAACTGATGTAGACGCAAAATTCTACTTGAGAAGCTCATGTATGGATTCCTCAAATGTTTATTTTTCTTTCCGTGTGTCAAACTAGTTTTGTGGCTTAGTATTCTTCTTAACCCATTGGTGTTGAGTTGGATCTTGTTTTTTTGCATCAGCTCCTGTATTGGATCCTCCTCAAGTGACTATATTGATGTTTTTCCCATCATCCCTAGCTTCTGCAGAAATCCTCTAGACATTTTGGTTGTTCTTGTTCCTTTTTCCTGAATTTTTCCCAAGAGTGTTGGGCAGTCTTTTGAGTCATGGTCTACAGTGTGATAGTACATACATGTCATCGGTGCAAGTGGGAAATCCCTTGCATAATGTCTTGGTTGTTGGAAGTTGTGGCACACTATTGTTATTAAGATTCATCCCATCAAGGAAATCGAAGTGAATACAAAGGTGGAGGATGAGGTATTCAGATTCTTCAAATCCTCCTTCAACTCCTCTATTATTGGATCTGCCTATAGATACTGGTTCTCTTCTAGTTGCAAGGCTACCTGCAGAGCCTCTGCCTGAGTTTGGAACTTATGTTTTCTCAAAGGATACTTCAAGTGTGGTAACAGTGAGTTCAAAAATAAGTGCCTATGTTGCATGTCAGTAATTGCATATTTAAACTTACCTTTCAAATGTTTGAACCTTTGATCAATCTCCCAAATAGAATCACCTGGTTTCTACCTGATTTCAATCATTTCATTCATGTATTAGTCTTTCGAGCTTGGCTTCTAAAACTCATTTACTAGTATTTTTTTCACGTCTACGATAGTCTTTGGTACTCCATGTGGATTGTTTACATCCAGGCTCATGTACTATTCCAACACACGATATCTTAGTGTGATAGATAACTATGAGATATTTGTATCATCATCTATTATTTTATTTGCTTCCCAGATCTTCTCACGGGTGAATAAATCATTTTCAGGGTCCTCTAATGCCTCTCCCCAAAATTCTGGTAATTTGATCGTGGGATCTTGCCCTTCCATTTTGAACTGTGTTGAACTACTGCTTTCGCGTAGTGTAGATAATTGAATGTTACTTCCTCAACTTTCTCCCCCAGTTGATTTTCCTTGATTGGACCCTTTTCCTGTTGCTCTTCTTCCACTAAAATTCAGTTGTATAAACATTGGTGTTATGTCGGGTGTATTAGTCTCACATCAGTTTGTAGGTTCCATACTGATGGTGATATGAATTGGAATTATGCCTTTTGTTCCTCACCCTGGACCTAATTTTTTACTTTTGTATGTTGTGCATAGGATTTCATCAATATTCTCCATAGCCCAAAGATCCTCTACCTCTTATTCATCACTCACCAAGCCCTCTCTATCTATTATGGCCCTCTTCTTGTTATTCATCTTATATTGGTAAGGTCTTATGTTGTGTGTCTTTCCATATTTTTCCATTATATACTTTATCTTATCCTCGTCCATCATGATTGGGTCCATGGACTCCTTATTATTTCCCTTATGCATCTCCATGTCCATATCTCAACCTCTTGTCAGTGCTTCCCCCCTTCCCCCATGCACGCAGGCAAGTTTACGTGTCTGATTCCATGATCATCACACATTTTTCATACAATAAAATCTTGATTGAAGTATACAATGATATGATGTACCTGCCTCTGGGCCCCTTCATAAAATTCTTCTCTGCAGCAATGTAGGACTTTGCGGTATCTATTGCAAATTTGGTGATAAACCCCACAACAATATTGTCTAACCAGAAATCTATTATGTGCGTGAATTTGTTATTAACTTTTTGTAACTATGTGATCCCCACCAGATGTCACTCTAGCTTTCTGAACCGGTCCATAGGGTGGTTTTCCTTCAACCTCAATAACCACTCCTACAACAAATGTGGGAAATCATAGAAAAATACCTCATGCAAGTCGTTAAACATGTATTTGTCGAGATACTTGTGCGGTGTCAACTTAGGGATTTTGTTGTCCTTTTGTGCAAACTCGAGTTCCTTTGTTCTCAACCATCTTTCAATCTATTCCTTTGTTGTATTCCATGGCCTGAATATTCCCTTCTATACTTTAATCCTTTGCATTTTTCTTCCACATATCATATCCACTCAATCTTGTGTAGCTCCAGTCGACAACGGAAACATTTGTTGGTTTCTCTAGCTAACCCAGGTTCTGATCTCAAATATGTTTCCAAAAAAACCCTCAAAACTATCGGCCCTTATGGTAAACCAGAACACAAGGATGTGCACAAGGTGCACATCACAGTCTCATCGGAGATAAATTTTATGGGGGAATGCAATACTCAGGTGTTTTCAATCTAGGAATGAGTGGGGATTGTGGTTAGATTCTTTTCCTTATGCATCATCATCGTTAATCATACATCTACTTCTATGATTCATTCAACTTTCTACCTAGGAATGCATGTGGTTATAACTATTTTTAACCATTCATTCTTGAACTAATAATTAATGGACTAATAAAATCATTCATTAACAATCACATAGAACACAAGGTTTATCATGGTTTACCCCCTCCTGGGGCTACGTCCACAAGTATATGGATTCTCTACTCTTTTACTTATTCTACTACAAAATTTGTGTTGTGTGCATTACATCTTCAGTATTACAATCAAAATGAGGGTAAGTACCCTCTAAGAGGTTGACTAGATCACACCAGGCCCCTCAGTCTGTGCCTTAACCCTAAAAGACCAGCTTATTTGACTCTACCACAAGAACCATCACAAAAATTACTACAATCAATAGCTTCCTAACCAACCAACTCTCAATAATCAATTGACCGACATTTTTATGTACCTCCTAGGTTCTTATTTATATTACTCTATAGGCTTGTAGTCGTTACAATCTTTGTCAAAAACTCTAACCCTAACATGGTTAGGCCTTTCTGCATGTGGGCCGCATTGCTTTTCCTTTTTTTTTTGCATGCTACTTTTCTGCCACCTATTGCACGCACTCCAAAAAAAGATCTTTCTCTCCAAAAAGGGAGTGTTCCCAAAATAGACTTGCTTCCCAAAATAGGCCTGCTCCCAAAATCAATTTTCTTCTCACAATAGGCCTGTGCCCAATAGCCCTTGAGGAACAACATTAACCTATTGGAAACTATGATGACTAGTACATGAGACGAACCACATTGCATCAAGAAAGGGGCCAAACAATGTTGTAGTTCAAAAATACCTTCCATACCTTATGCACCAAGTTGAGTATCAAATACTCTGAGCACCATCTAGTTATAAAATATCATGGGGATCTACATGGGTACATCCAAACCAAAATGAATTTTGAGTCTCTTATCGATATGTTGTCAAAATCAAGAAAACATTTAAGCAAGAGAACAAGCGAGAGTTTGGGTCTACAAATCCACAACAGCCAAAATATGGTAAGGGTGGCCCTAACTCTGAAGGAAGAGGAGAAATCAAGGATGACCAGTCCCAAAACAACCATTCCAAGCCTCCAGTAAAGAAGGGTAATAGGAAGTCATAGAAGGACTCTGGAAAGTGGTGTGAGTTCCACAAAATCTCTTGGCACAATACTAATGAATTTCCCTCCAAGCAGACATTGTTGGATGAGAAGAAAGTATCAGGTTAATATGTTGACCTAGACTCTAATTCAAAACCAAAAAAGGGGAAACATATCATTGATGCAGAACCTAGTGTCATCATCACTACCAAAAAATTCAAGCCAAAGGAACCAATGGATCCTAAAGAAGGAGAGCTCCTATTCCACTCACAGATGTGGGTGAAGGGAACCCCACTCCATTTCATTGTTGAAAGCAGTAGCCAGAAGAACCCAATATCAATAGAGGTATTCAAGAGATTTACATTGACAATGACACCGCATACTCAGTCATACACCATCTGTTAGCTCAACCAGGGACTGAACATCCACGTTAGCCAAACATTCCACCTACACTACGACATCAAACCCTTAAAATATGAGGCATTGTGTGATGTTTTCAAGCTTGAATTTTGTGATGTTTGTTAGGACAACCATATATGTGGAAGCATCATGTTGTTTATGAATCTAGGCCCTGTAGTGTCATTATTACTTTGGGATACCAACTCTATAGGGTACCGAAGGAAATCTGAACTATTGCAGTCTCTTTGATCTTCGTGAAGTAGTGTAGAAAGGTGGTCTCTCATACCAAGAGAATTTTCCTCTTTATGGTTTGGTTGGAAGGTGAATGGAAGGTCACTGCAATCCTGAAAACCTATGCACAAGGTCTCTCTGCACAATAGCAGCAAGTGGAAAAGATAGTAGAAGAGCACAAAGACATATTCACCTCACCCACTAGGGTGCCTATGCACAATCATATAAAGCACTCAATTGATTTGACACCCGGTGCTCCTATACCTAATGGCCCTATATACAGAAATTTTGTTATGGAGAACGAATAAATCAAACACCAAATCCAAGAGATAATTCTATTGGGCCACATCAGACCAATATCCTCACCTTACGACAGGCCAATTGTTCTGGTAGAGAAGAAGGATGGGACATGGTGACTTTTTATTGATTACAGAGCCCTAAAAAATATTATAGTAAAGAACCGGTACCCAATCCCCCAAATTGATTATCTTCTCGATCATCTCAAGGGAGACAAGTTTTTCAGCAAGATTGATCTGAAGATAGGCTACCACTAGGTGTTTATTGAGAAAATTGATGTATGGAACACAACATTCAAATCTAAAGAAGGTATTGTCGAGTGGTTGGTTGTGCCTTTCAGCTTGAATAATGCCCCAGTTGCATTCATGTGGATGATGGATGACATATTGTGACCATTCACAAACTCCTTTGTGGTCATATATCTATATGGCATCCTCAACTTCAGCAAAACTTGTGAGAAACATGTGAAGCATATTCAACAAGTATTGGGCACCCTGTGACAACATAAGTTATATACCAATTTGGAGAAGTGTTCCTTTAACATGCAGAGAATCCAGTATTTGGGATACATCATGGATGAGTAGGGTGTGCATGTGGATCTATCCAAGATCCAATTCATTCGTGATTGATCAGCCCTGAAGACAATGACCGATCTTTGCAGCTTCTTGGGCATCGCCAAATTTTACCGTTAGTTTGTGTTGGGGTTATCTGATATCCCTTGGACCCTAAGTCAGGTGACCAAGAGTGGAGAAAACACCAAGTTTGTGTGGGTTGCATCCCAACAGAAATAATTTGAGGATTTTAATTTTCACCTCTGCTCATCACATGTCCTTATTATGTTAGACCTGCAACATCCATTTGAGAATGAGACAAATGCTTCATATTATTCTATCAGTGCATTCCTCACTCAGCATGGGAATATGGTAGACTATCATAGTGAATCACACTCTGATGTTGTTCGTAGATAACCCACCTACGAAAAAGAGTTATACTCAATTTTGCAGGAGTGTCGACAGTTGAAGCATTACATTCTATAGAGGGAAATTATCATCCACGCTAATCACAAGCCTTTGTAATTCATGCAGACACAAGGAAAGTTACATGACCTCGATTAGAAGTGGTCCAAATACCTGCAGAAATTCCACTTAAGCCTCAAGTAAAATAAGAGAAGCACCAACCATGTCACAGATTACCTCAGTTGACATTCGGTTGTGGTGCTAAACACAATTCTAAACTCATTTGGGCATGAGATGTCCAGGTGGCCACAATTATACAATATTGACTCTAACTTTCTTGCTTGCTATTAGACATTGGGTGTAGGAAAAATAGTTCCAATCTTTCATCTCTAAGATGTATTTCTATGCCATCTCATCCATCTTTTTTATTCTTCAAGAAAGCATGTAAAGCTAATCTTGGTATCTCATTATAGTTGGGAAGCAGGACATTTTGGTGTAGACAAAACATTGGAAGTACTGCAAAAGCCTTTTTATTGGTTGAAGCTTCAACAAGATGTACACAAGTACATCAGATCCTACACATCATGCACCATTACCAAATCCACCATCAAGAAACAAGGGCTATACACCCCTCTGCCTACTTTATATAGGACTTGGTATCCCATCTCCATGGATTATATATTTGGTCTACCTTCAACTAAGCATGGGACTGACTGTGTCTTCATGAGTAATATTTGGATGACTAGGATTTTGGAATTCATGAGTAATATGAAACTCTCAGAGATAGCTATCACCATTCGAGCAAGTTTCAGTTCTGTAGTTTTACAGTTTCAGCCTATTTCATTATTTAATAGAAGATATTGTTCACTGAATATTTGTGTATTCTTCCTATCTCTATGTTTATTGTATTCAATCTGTTAATTAGTTCATTCTGCTCCTAAATCCAAATCAGTGTTATCATAGTGGTTTTCTCTTCATTTATTTTTCTTCGTGCATGTCCCCAACAAGGTCTGGGTACAAGAAGTTGGGACTCAAACCCATCGAGCCATTACTAGATCGGTTGTGTCGAGCCCGAAAACAACCCATGGGAGATGAAAAGAAAGATGATGGAGTAGGAGATCCTATTAAAATGTTGCTCAAGGAATCCCTCATGTAACAAAGGAGTGAAATGATGGACAACTTCGTACAGATCCTTCGACGGCTGCCCACGGGACAAGCATCTTCATCAAGTGGCCATGCAACCCCCTTCAAGGTAAAATTAAATTTTGATATTCCATTATTTGAAGGACTGATAGATGTAGATGTTGTAGATAAATGGTTGAATCTGCTCGAAGGATATTTTTCAGTCCACAATTTTTCTGAT
>JASDQU010010708.1:172963-184463 GCA_032191745.1 Picea mariana
AAATCCCTACTGTTGGAATTTAACTTGAATTCTTTGCTTGTCCTTCTTCTTGTATGAAAATGATTGACTATTTTTTTCTCTAACTTCCCTTCTACCTCTATGTTGCATATTTCTAGAAGATTTTTTAAGACCTTAACAGATGATGGATCATTCAATAACTTAACACAGGATTGCAAAAAATTCTTTGTGGTACTTACCTTCTCTAAAGGTTGTCATTTATTGGTATGGTCCATTAAATATGGAATCACATACATTGGTGGGTCCTGAGTTTCTTGCGCAATTGATGTAGACGCAAAATTCTACTTGAGAAGCTCATGTATGGATTCCTTAAATGTTTATTTTTCTTTCTGTGTGTCAAACTAGTTTTGTGGCTTAGTATTCTTCTTGACCCATTGGTGTTGATTTGGATCTTGTTTTGTTGCATCGGCTCCTATATTGGATCCTCCTCAAGTGACTATATTGATGTTTTTCCCATCATCCCTAGCTTCTGTAGAAATCCACTAGACATTTTGGTTGTTCTTGTTCCTTTTTCCTGAATTTTTCCCAAGAGTGTTGGGCAGTCTTTTGATTCATGGTATGCAATGTGACAGTACATACATGTCATCAGTGCAAGTGTAAAATCCCTTGCATAATGTCTTGGTTGTTGGAATTTTTGGCACACTATTGGTATTCAGATTCATCCCATCAAGGAAATCGAAGTGAATACAAAGGTGGAGGATGAGGTATTCAGATTCTTCAAATCCTCCTTCAACTCCTCTATTATTGGATCTGCATGTTGATATTGGTTCTCTTCCAGTTGCAAGGCTACCTGCAAAGCCTTTGCCTAAGTTTGGAACTTATGTTTTCTCAAAGGATACTTCAAGTGTGGTAACAGTGAGTTCAAAAATAAGTGCCTATGTTGCATGTCAGTAATTGCATATTTAAACTTACCTTTCAAATGTTTGAACCTTTGATCAATCTCCCAAATAGAATCACCTGGCTTCTGCCTGATTTCAATCATTTCATTCATGTACTAGTCTTCCGAGCTTGGCTTCTGAAACTCATTTACTAGTATTTTTTTCACGTCTACGATAGTCTTTGGTACTCCATGTGGATTGTTTACATCCAGGCTCATGTACCAGTCCAACACACAATATCTTAGTGTGATAGATAACTATGAGAGCTTTGTATCATCATCTATTATTTTATTTTCTTCCCAGATCTTCTCACAGATGAATAAATTCTTTTCAGGGTCCTCTAATGCCTCTCCCCAAAATTCTGGTAATTTGATCGTGGGATCTTGCCCTTCCATTTTGAATTGTGTTGAACTACTGCTTTCGCGTAGTGTAGATAATTGAATGTTACTTCCTCAACTTTCTCCCCCAATTGATTTTCCTTGATTGGACCATTTTCCTGTTGCTCTTCTTCCACTAAAATTCAGTTGTATAAACATTGGTGTTATTTCGGGTGTATTAGTCTCACATCGGTTTGTAGGTTCCATACTGATGGTGATATGAATTGGAATTATGCCTTTTGTTCCTCAGCTTGGACCTAATTTTTCACTTTTGTATGTTGTGCATAGGATTTCATCAATATTCTCCATAGCCCGAAGATCCTCTACCTCTTATTCATCACTCGCCAAGCCCTCTCTATCGGTTATGGCCCTCTTCTTGTTATTCATCTTATATTGGTAAGGTCTTATGTTGCGTGTCTTTCCGTATCTTTCCATTATCTACTTTATCTTATCCTCTTCCATCATGATTGGGTCCATGGACTCCTTATTAGTTCCCTTATCCATCTCCATGTCCATATCTCAACCTCTTGTCAGTGCTTCCCCCCTTCCCCCATGCATGCAAGCAAGTTTACTTGTCTAATTCCATGATCATCACACATTTTTCATACAATAAAATCTTGATTGAAGTATACAATGATATGATGTACCTACTTCTGGGTCCCTTCATAAAATTCTTCTCTGCAGCAGTGTAGGACTTCGCGGTATCTACTGCAAATTTGGTGATAAACCCCACAACAATATTGTCTAACCAGAAATCTATTATGTGCGTGAATTTGTTATTAACTTTTTGTAACTATGCGATCCCCACCGGATGTCACTCTATCTTTCTGAACCAGTCCATAGGGTGGTTTTCCTTCAACCTCAATAACCACTCCTACAACAAATGCGGGAAATCATAGAAAAATACCTCATGCAAGTCGTTAAAAACGTATTTGTCGAGATACTTGTGCGGTGTCAACTTAGGGTTTTTGTTGTCCTTTTGTGCAAACTCGAGTTCCTTTCTTCTCAACCATCTTTCAATCTATTCCTTCATTGTATTCCATGGCCTGAATATTCCCTTCTATACTTTCATCCTTCGCATTTTTCCTCCACATATCCCATCCACTCAATCGTGTGTAGCTCCAGTCGACAACAGAAACATTTGTTGGTTTCTCTAGCTAACCCAGGTTCTGATCTCAAATATGTTTCCAAAAAAACCCTCAAAACTATTGGCCCTTCTGGTAAACCAGAACACAAGGATATGCACAGGGTGCACATCACAGTCTCATCGGAGATAAATTTTATGGGGAATGCAATACTCAGGTGTTTTCAATCTAGGAATGAGTGGGGATTGTGGTTAGATTCTTTTCCTTATGCATCATCATCATTAATCATACATCTACTTCTATGATTCATTCAGCTTTCTACCTAGGCATGCATGCGGTTATAACTAGTTTTAACCATTCATTCTTGAACTAATAATTAACGGACTAATAAAAGCATTCATTAACAATCACATAGAACACAAGGTTTATCGTGGTTTACCCCCTCCTGGGGCTACGTCCACAAGTATATGGCTTCTCTACTCTTTTATTTATTCTGCTGCAAAATTTGTGTTGTGTGCATTACATCTTCAGTATTACAATCAAAATGAGGGTAAGTACCCTCTAAGAGGTTGACTAGATCACACCAAGCCCCTCAATCTATGCCCTAACCCTAAAAGACCAGCTTATTTGACTCTACCACAAGAACCATCACAAAACTTACTACAATCAATAGCTTCCTAACCAACCAACTCTCAATAATCAATTGACCGACATTTTTATGTACCTCCTAGGTCCTTATTTATATTACTCTATAGGCTTATAGTCGTTACAATCTTTGTCAAAAACTCTAACCCTAACATGGTTAGGCCTTTCTACTTGTGGGCCACATTGCTTTTCCTTCTTTTTTTGCATGCTACTTTCCTGCCACCTATTGCACGTGCTCCAAAAAAAGATCTTTCTCTCCAAAAAGGGAGTGTTCCCAAAACAGACTTGCTTCCCAAAATAGGCCTGCTCCCAAAATCGATTTTCTTCTCACAATAGGCATGTGCCCAATAGCCCTCGAGGAACAACATTAACCTATTGGAAACTATGATGACTAGTACATGAGACGAACCACATTGCATCAAGAAAGGGGCCAAACAATGTTGTAGTTCAAAAATACCTTCCATACCTTGTGCACCAAGTTGGGTATCAAATACTCTGAGCACCATCTAGTTATAAAATATCATGGGGATCTACACGGGTACATCCAAACCAAAATGAATTTTAAGTCTCTTATCGATGTGTTGTCAAAATCAAGAAAAAATTTAAGCAAGAGAACAAGTGAGAGTTTGGGTCTACAAATCCACAACAGCCAAAATATGGTAAGGGTGGCCCTAACTCTCAAGGAAGAGGAGAAATCAAGGATGACCAGTCCCAAAACAACTAGTCCAAGCCTCCAGTAAAGAAGGGTAATAGGAAGTCATAGAAAGACTCTGGAAAGTGGTGTGAGTTCCACAAAATCTCTTGGCACAATACTAATGAATTTCCCTCCAAACAGACATTGTTGGATGAGAAGAAAGTATCAGGGTAATATGTTGACCTAGACTCTAATTCAAAACCGAAAAAGGGGAAATAGATCATTGACATAGAACCTAGTGTCATCATCGCTACCAAAAAAGTCAAGCCAGAGGAACCAATGGATCCTAAAGAAGTAGAGCTCCTATTCCACTCACAGATGTGGGTGAAGGGAACCCCACTCCATTTCATTGTTGAAAGCAGTATCCAGAAGAACCTAATATCAATAGAGGTCTTCAAGAGATTTACCTTGACAATGACACCGCATCCTCAATCATACACCATCTGTTGGCTCAACCAGGGACTGAACATCCACGTTAGCCAAACATTCCACCTACACTATGACATCAAACCCTTAAAATATGAGGCATTGTGTGATGTTTTCAAGCTTGAAGTTTGTGATGTTTGTTAGGACAACCATATATGTGGAAGCATCATGTTGTTTATGAATCTAGGCCCCGTAGTGTCATTATTACTTTGGGATACCAACTCTATAGGGTACCGAAGGAAATCTGAACTATTGCAGTCTCTTTGATCTTCATGAAGTAGTGTAGAAAGGTGGTCTCTCATACCAAGAGAATTTTCCTCTTTATGGTTTGGTTGGAAGGTGAATGGAAGGTCACTGCAATCGTGAAAACCTATACGCAAGGTCTCTCTGCACAATAGCAGCAGGTGGAAAAGATAGTAGAAGAGCACAAAGACATATTCACCTCACCCACTAGGGTGCCTATGCACAATCATATAAAGCACTCAATTGATTTGACACCCGATGCTCCTATACCTAATAGCCCTATATACAAAAATTTTGTTATGGAGAATAAATAAATCAAACACCAAATCTAAGAGATAATTCTATTAGGCCACATCAGACCAATATCCTCACCTTACGATAGGCCAATTGTTCTGGTACAGAAGACGGATGGGACATGGTGACTTTTTATTGATTACAGAGCCCTAAAAAATATCATAGTAAAGAATCGGTACCCAATCCCCCAGATTGATTCTCTTCTCGATCAGCTCAAGGGAGACAAGTTTTTCAGCAAGATTGATCTGAAGATAGGCTACCACCGGGTGTTTATTGAGAAAATTGATGTATGGAACACAACATTCAAGTCTAAAGAAGGTATTGTCGAGTGGTTGGTCATGCCTTTCGGCTTGAATAATGCCCCAGTTGCATTCATGTGGATGATGGATGACATACTGCGACCATTCACAAACTCCTTTGTGGTCATATATTTATATGACATCCTCAACTTCAACAAAACTTGTGTGAAACATGTGAAGCATATTCAACAGGTATTGGGCACCCTGTGACAACATAAGTTATATACCAATTTGGAGAAGTGTTCCTTTGACATGCAGAGAATCCAGTATTTGGGATACATCATGGATGAGTAGGGTGTGCATGTGGATCTATCCAAGATCCAATTCATTCATGATTGATCAGCCCTGAAGACAATGACCGATCTTTGCAGCTTCTTGGGCATCGCCAAATTTTACCGTTGGTTTGTGTTGGAGTTATCTGATATCCCTTGGACCCTAAGTCAGGTGACCAAGGGTGGAGAAAATGCCAAGTTTGTGTGGGTTGCATCCCAATAGAAATAATTTGAGGATTTTAATTTTCACCTCTACTCATCACATGTCCTTATTCTGTTAGACCTGCAACATCCATTTGAGAATGAGACAAATGCTTCATATTATTCTATCAATGCATTCCTCACTCAGCATGGGAATATGGTAGACTATCATAGTGAATCACACTCTGATGTTGTTCATAGATAACCCACCTACGAAAAAGAGTTATACTCCATTTTGCAGGAGTGTCGACAGTTGAAGCATTACATTCTATAGAGGGAAATTATCATCCACGCTAATCACAAGCCTTTGTAATTCATGCAGACACAAGGAAAGTTACATGACCTCCATTAGAAGTGGTCCAAATACCTGTAGCAATTCCACTTAATCCTCAAGTAAAATAAGAGCAACACCAACCATGTCGCAGATTACCTCAGCCGACATTCGGTTGTGGTGCTAAACACAATTCTTAACTCATTTGGGCATGAGACATCCAGGTGGCCACAATTATACAATATTGACTCTAACTTTCTTGCTCGCTATTAGACATTGGGTGTAGGAAAAATAGTTCCAAACTTTCATCTCTAAGATGTATTTCTATGCCATCTCATCCATCTTTTTTATTCTTCAAGAAAGCGTGTAAAGCTAATCTTGGTATCTCATTATAGTTGGGAAGCAGGACATTTTGGTGTAGACAAAACATTGGAAGTACTGCAAAAGCCTTTTTATTGGTTGAAGCTTCGATAAGATGTCCACAAGTACATCAGATCCTACACTTCATGCACCATTACCAAATCCACCATCAAGAAATAGGGGCTATACACCCCTATGCCTACTTTATATAGGACTTGGTATCCCATCTCCATGGATTATATATTTGGTCTACCTTCAACTAAGCATGGGACTGACTGTGTCTTCATGAGTAATATTTGGATGTCTAGGGTTTTGGAATTCATGAGTAATATGAAACTCTCAGAGATAGCTATCACCATTCGAGCAAGTTTCAGTTCTGCAATTTTACAGTTTCAGCCTATTTCATTATTTAATAGAAGATATTGTTCACTGAATATTTGTGTATTCTTCCTATCTCTATGTTTATTGTATTCAGTATGTTAATTAGTTCATTCTTCTCCTAAATCCAAATCAGTGTTATCATAGTGGTCTGCTCTTCATTTATTTTTCTTCGTGCATGTCCCCAACAAGGTCTGGGTACAAGAAGTTGGGACTCAAACCCATCGAGCCATTACTAGATCGATTGTGTCGAGCCCAACAACAACCCATGGGAGACGAAAAGAAAGATGATGGAGTACAAGATCCTATTAAAATGTTTCTCAAGGAATCCCTCGTGCGATAAAGGAGTGAAATGATGGACAACTTCGCCCAGATCCTTCGACGGCTGCCCATGGGAGAAGCATCTTCATCAAGCGGCCATGCAACCCCCTTCAAGGTACAAGTAATTTTTGATATTCCATTATTTGAAGGACTGATAGATGTAGATGTTGTAGATAAATGGTTGAATCTGCTCGAAGGATATTTTTCAGTCCACAATTTTTCTGATAGGTAAAAGATCGCTTTTGCACTCCTCAAGGTCGTTCCCCGTGTGAAAGAATGGTGGGATACTTACTCTGAGAAAAGGGTCATGGAGGAATCTGCATTTTTTGTGGTGGCCCCTACATGAAATTCCTTTCAGGACACCATTAAATAACAATACTACCTTGTTGGAATCTACAAGGACCAGTACACTAGATGGACCACCCTATGTCAAGAAAGGGACCAAACAATACCAGACTTCACCAATATTTTCCATACCCTACGCACCAAATTGGGTATCAAAGATTCTAAGCGTCATCCAGTGCTCAAATACCATGGTTGTTTTCATCGATACATTCAAACATAAATGGAGTTCCTATGCATCGCCTTGTTGGGCGTGGCTTATATATACGATGCCAAGATCGAGCAGAAATTTAGGAAGAAACGACGAGAGTTTGGATCTACAAACCCCTCAGAGCCGAAGCAGAGCAAAGGCAGCCCGTACCCACACATTAAGGGACCAAGTCAACATGGCCACCCTAAGGACAATTCTTCCAAGCCGCAACACAAGAATGACAATGAAAAGACGAAGAAGGACATGGGAAAATGGTGTGAGTACCACAAAATTCCTTAGCATAACACCGACGAATGTCACTCCAAGAAGTCCCTCGTGGATGAAATGAAGGCTTATGATTCAGAGGTCGATTGTGATTCTGAGTCAAATCATGAAGGAGGGAAGAAGATTATCAATGTTGAACCCAATTCCATGGTCGCTACGACCAAATTTTGGACAAGTGAACCAGAAGAAACAGAGGAAGGGGAACACCTATTTCACTCACAAATGTGGGTCAAGGGGGCTCCGATTCATTTCATTGTCGACGGCGGTATTCAGAAGAACCTGATTTTAGAAGAGGTTGTCAAGCAGCTAGGCCTTCCAACAACACCACACCCACAGCCCTACACCATTGGTTGGATTTGTCAAGGAAGAGATCTCCGCGTCAGCCAACAATGTTGTCTGCCCTACGGAATCAAGCCTTTCAAATATCAGGTACTTTGTGATATTTCTCTCCTTGAATTTTGTGATTTTCTTTTAGGAAAACCATATTTTTGGAAACTTTGTGTTGTGTATGAATCTAGACCCCGCAGTGTTATTATTAATTTGGGTAGACAATTGTACAGGATCCCATAGGTGGCACCGCCTACTGTTATTTATTTCATCTCTTCTAAGAAATGTAGTAAGGTCATTTCACAAATCAAGAAGTTCATATTCTTTGTGACTCGTACTCACAGTAAGAAGAAGGTCGTTGCCACATCCGTGGCCTCTACACAATGCCTCTCTTTGTAGCAGAAGCAAGTGGACGGGATCATGGAAGAATACAGAGACATCCTTACCTCACCTATAGGGGTACTGACACGTTGCCAAGTCAAGCATCCCATTGATCTGACCCCCAGTGAAGCTCTACCTAATGGGCCAGTCTATCAGCACTCACTGATGGAGAATGACGAAATCAAGTGTCAAATCCAAGAGATTCTTCAAAAGGGGAACATCAAACCCAACTCCTCCCCTTGCGGAAGCCTGATTGTACTGGTGTAGAAGAAGGACAGGACTTGGCGACTCTGCATTGATTACAGAGCCTTAAACAAAATCATAGTCAAGAACCACTACCCCATTCCCAGGATTGATGACCTTCTTGACCAACTCAAGGGGGGAAATTTCTTCAGCAAGATTGAAATGAAGTCTAGCTACCACCAGGTTCCCATCAAACCAACTGATGTCTGGAAGACATCCTTCAAGTCTAAAGAAGGTCTCTATGAATGGCTAGTCATGCCCTATGGATTAACAAATGCACCAGCCACTTTCATGAGGTTGATGGATGATGTATTGAGACCCTTCACCAAATCCTTTGTGGTGGTATCTTTGGATGACATCCTCATCCTCAGTAGAATGTGGGAGGAGCATATGTGGCATATTCAGCAGGTTTTGAGCACTCTACGGCAGCACAACCTTTATGCCAACTTAGAAAAATGCTCTTTTGGCATGAACAGGGTCCAATACCTGGGATACATTCTTGATGAGCATGGGGTACATTTTGATCCAACTAAGATCCAATTCATCTGTGACTGGCCAGCCTCAACCACACTGACCAATCTTCGGAGATTCTTGGGTCTAGCCAATTTCTATCGACGGTTCATGTTAGGATTCTCCCATATTGCATGGGACCTTAGCTAGGTGACCAATGGAAGTGGTAGGGCCAATTTAGTATGGGGGAAGGAGCAGCAACGAGCATTATATGATCTGAAACATCAATGTTTCTCAGCTCCAGTACTCTCCTTGCCTAATCTGAAACACCCATTTGAGATTGAGACTAATGCATTTGACTATGATGTGGGCGCAGTTCTCACTCATCACAGGCATCCAGTGGCATACCATTGTGAGACATAGCTTGTGTGTTTGTGTGTTTATGTTCGTTGATCTATTTTCGAATATGGCCATCCTCACAGCCTATAAGAAGAATGTCACAACGGTAGAGACTTCCAATATCTTCTTCGAACGAGTTTGGGTCCACTTTGGGATACCACAGACCATCATCTCCGACCAAGAAAACAGGTTCCTCAGCATCTTTTGGTAAAGTATCTGGTCTCTGTTGGACACAAAAATCACAAAATCCACTGCTTTCCACCCCCAAATCGATGGCCAAACCGAGGTTGTCAATCGAATGATTGTGCACATTATGTGCATGTACAATTCTAAACATCCCCGTACATGGGACGAGAGTCTTCCATATGTCCAACACAGCTACAACAGGTCTCTACATAGTTCCATCGACCATAGCCCATTTCAGGTGGGTCTTGGTTTCCAACCCTTGGGACCCATTTATGTTTCACTTACTCTTGCTACCGCACAGACAGATTCTTCCCCTGATCAGTCTACAATCGAAAAACCCACTAGATCCATTGAGTAGATTCAGCACATCTGCCAACAGGTCCAGGATATTTTGTAGAAATCCAATACTAAGTACAAGAAGCGCCATGATCAACACAGGGTACCACACTAGTTTCAGGTTGGAAAAAAGGTATGCATACATTTGCAGAAGGCGCATCTCACTGGGCCCCATCGGAAGCTTCTCCCACTTTGCTATGGGCCTTACATTATCACCAAGGTTGTGGGTAGCAATTATTTTGAGCTCAACACTCCATCCTTCCTTGGTCTGCATCCAGTATTCAATGTGAACCTCCTTCGACCATATTTTCCATCGTTATTGGACACCTCTGAGATCATCGAACAGTTGACACCAACAGAGATCAACCCTGACTGCATGGAACAAGAATCCATTGATTGTATTGTGGACACATAGGTCAAAGGCACTTGCTAGCAGCGGATCCATCTTTATAAGGTTGTCAAGGAAGGGCAACTCCTAAACCAAGGCAAGTGGCTCACCTGGGGCCAAATCCAGCAGAAGTTTCCTCACTTGATGGGGGAACTCTACGCAATGGAGACCATTTCTTCCTAATGGGGGAGGATTGATCCATGTGGATATTGGTGGCCACCCACCTATTCCAACTGGCTCCTCGTGTCCTTTTTTGTTCAGCACGTCTTTCAGTACTAATTTATAATTGTGATTTCTAAACTTCTTGGGATGTCTAAAGCCTCACACACTCTCCAGGTGGATACGGGTGGCCTCTTGCCTAATCCAACTAGCTTATTTTCTATGTTTTCATGTTAGCACATCTTGTTGTACTTTCAGGGTTGTTTTGGGTACCTAAACATTATTTTTTTGGCTCGCCACAGTCAGACTATAGATGGAGTCAGAGTCTGATGGTGGAATGTGTAGTTCTATGAAATACCTTTCCAACAGGCTATCACGTGCCTAAAACGGAGGTCGTATGCAAATGTTATAACCCTAGGAAGTTGAGGTACCAAATTACACCAACTTACCCATACGGCCCACATGACTTTTGGCATTTCACGTTGTAGGGTTAGGTTTTTGGATGTATAAGGTTTTGGAATTCATGAGTAATATGAAAATTGATCCAGATTTTATGAGAAAAATGAAATGAATACAGGTTATTGATAGGTTCTTAACAAAAAATAATAGAGATACAGTAAAACTGGATTTCTATTCAATAACGAAATAAGTTGAAACTGTAAAATGCAGCGGAAACAAGCTTGTTGGAATGGTGGCGGATTATCTCTGAGAAGAGATGTGACGGCAGTGCGCATTTGCAAGAAGAAGATTAAAATGAAGCTTTGAAGGCCCTTTTACAATAAGCAAGAATGCCAAAAACCCTAGGCATCCAAAAACCTAACCCTAGGAGATGAAGCACCAAAAGTCATGTGGGCCCCATTTGGGTAAGTTAGTACATCAACTTCCCGGGGTCATAACTTTTGCATACGATCTCCATTTTAGGCATGTGATAGCCCGTTGGAAAGGTATAGTCAAGGAGATTCATTTTGGGGGATCAATCATGCCTTTGTCCATCACTTAGGAGCTCGATACTGAAAAACCTTCATTTAGGCCCTCAAAATGGCCCCGAAAGT
>JASDQU010010708.1:213165-226726 GCA_032191745.1 Picea mariana
TGGTGTAACTCTTATACTATTGTTCATTTCTCATTGGATATAGTTGAATGGTTTAAGTATAAGTTGAAAAAGGTTTTAAATTGTACTTGATATTGATTCACCCCCCTCTCAGTATCAACATAAAGTGCATCAGAAAATAGGTCTTGTTTAACTTAGGTCGGGGTTTTGAGGATTAATGTGGATAGGAGGAAGACTTAGTAATAAGATGAAGTGAGTCTACCACTAGCTTCAGGCTATGCCATTATACAAAAGAGAGAAATGCTTCAGATACAAGAGCTTCTTAAGTCCAAGCAAACAAAAACTCTGAGAAAAGCTATAACAGTATCACAATCGAACATCCATTGTCATATAGATACAAAATATCATTTGAATCATTCAATGACTGAACAATTTCAGAGTGAGAGAAATAATATGGAAGAAAGAGAACTAACTTCCATTAAACAAGATTTCATCAAGTATGATACATTAAAACCAGAGTAGTCTCTGCTTCATTAAAATTACTAAAAGGTCTTTTACATCAACCATTTGAACCCATCAATGTCTTCTAATGCTGTATTTATAGCCTAAACAAGGAATCATAGCATACAATGTGATTTTGATCCTCTAACATAGGATTCTACCACCTAAAATTGAAAATCTTACACCTGTACAGAGTGGAAAAAACAAACTTCTATAAAAAAGGTAAATGTTGGCAACCATCCTAACACCCTAATCTTGCATAGTGAGGTTCCCTTTGAGTGCATTTCCTTTGTTTCCAGGTAACCTCCATCTTTAACTGAATTCCAACTAGTTGTGCCATGTTCCTTAGCCATCTGGTGACCATTGATCCTCTTAAAACCCATCAAAATAGGAGTTGGCAACGAATCCTGTAGCGCTGATTGTATCAGCCAGTTTGCAGCGGATTTCACATCGAAATTGCAGTGTCTAACTGTGTAGACCATTTTGCAGCGAAGTTGCAACTTTAACTATGTAGACATTTCACATCAAATTTCGCAATGAATTTGGAGCGTCTGACTGTGTAGATCATTTTGCAATGTCAGGCGCTGTGAAATGTCCTGTAGTTGTATGATTTGTGCTATTTGAGCCAAAAATACCCAAAAACTTTTTCCAAAGGTAGATAATCCTGTAGAAACCTCCTAATAGGGTGTATGAATGAAAATTCAAGTATAGGCATTATACTTCTCCAAAATCTTCAAAAATGCAAGGCTAGCCATTTCCAAAATTGAGATTCTTTGAGCCAATTCACTTCACCTCCTGAGTCTGGTACTCCTTCTGGTTGCAGCTTGAGCCAACACATTCAAATTTATTTGGGATAGCTCCTCCTTGAAAGGTTGCAACTCCAGCTTAAGGTTTCTGATCTGAGATTGTAAATCCTTGTTCTGCATGTATAGAATCCTAAGTTGCCTATGGAGGGGAATAAAAATATTTATTGTAAACCTGGCTTTGTTAATGGTTTCCAAACACATATCCATCAAATCTTTCAACTTTTTCCTATAAGCCAACCCTTATCCCTTCAAGTGAGAAATCTCCTTTCTGGAATCTATGAGTTGTTTGATTAGTGTTTTGAAGGTAAGGTTCTCATGGGGAGTGGTTATGTCTATGACTTCAACATGTTTTTCAACAGTCTCAATTTTACCATTATCCTTCCTCTTGACAGGAGCTTCTGTTATGACCTATTTTTCAATAGTTTATTTCTTGGTTGATGACTTGGTGAAGGGCCTCCTAGTTTTAGTTTCAACTACAGCAGTTGGTGAGGGGAAGAGTAGCCTTCTTCCTTTTTTTCGTGTGGCTTTAACCGATGGAATTTATGCCAATTCTGGAACTAGTTAGGGTGAAAATTCCCTTTGTGGAGAGTGATGAGATCCCCCTTCTTCTTCTTGTTCCTTAGGAGCTTCATAATTTTTAGCAATGTGTTTTCCCTTCTTATGTATGGAAAATTCAATGATATATCCTTCCAAGGCGATATGTATCCAGAAATCCATAGCACTAGAAATTGGATGATCGATCTGGTGAAAGAATATTAAACAATCTACATTCCAATCATAAGTTATCTTGACTCAATATTTAAATTTGTGTGCTTCTTGTAACTAGTCGAGCCACTAAAATACCTCTTCTAGGAAATGAATATAGAATGTCTCGTATTGATCACTTGTTGGTTTTGAGTAAAAAACAACACTCTTCACAACCCTCACACTTTTTTTTCGTAGCTCAGATTCTTGTAGAATAAAATTCATCACACCTTCTTTCCCACCAATTCTCAATGTCATACTTAAATATGAGATGCAGCATCCTCTAAGAACTCACTGGAAATCTTCAAATCCTAGCAACAGAACCATTTGTTGGCATAAAATTAGAGACCGGGGTTCTCGTAGGTTACCAACAAAGGTACCGATGTAGTCTAGGAGCATTGGCATATTCAACCTTCTGCAAGGGAAGGAGGTCTCACCCAAAGAACAACCAATACTTAAGAATGATAAAGTGAGTTAACAAGGACACACCATCAAATCTAGCACAATATAATACATAACCATATTTGAAAGTGTATAGATCATATCATGAGAAGTCTTAAACCAACAAATGCATCATATATTCCATGTTGTGCAGCATAAAGATAAACACATACATCATAGAAGATTTTTAAACAATATCACAACTATTAATTACACAAAATAGGAAAGATTACGCAGTAAAGAGATCAAGTATTCATACACATAACAATAAATTTTTGGAGCTCAGATAATCTTCCATGTATTATCACATCACAACCCAGCATAGATATAGTACTTCTTCCATAACATGACTTATACAACAGAATTGGTAATTAGGTACTCGATCTGGACTCTCGGACTTCTGCACAAGTACAGTTCATTCCCCAAAATCCATTACATGGATTATCACGTCAGATAGTAANGTGACCAGGAAATCTAGGAACAACAGTCTACATCTCTCGATAATATCACAATACATCTGAATTGACTCAACAACTAGGAAACCCATCAAATCAACAATTAGAAAACCCTTTCCCATGACATATTCACATATTTATGTATTTTCCTTGAGTTTTTGATTTCTTGATTCCATTATTATCTTTTCTTGATTCCACTTCCACTCTACATGCATTCAAAGCTTCTAGATATTTCCACTTGTTGATCTAGTTGGTGCATGAATTGTTTCTATCGTTGGCACACTTGCAATTGGATTATCCACCCCTCATAACTACTTTTCACTACTTCTATCCTTTCACCACCCTACTATGCTTTTACGCAAAACTGTGATAATTTCACAAAATTGAATGTCCTCCAAAATGAAGGGCCCAACATATATGTTGATGACCTTTTCATTACTAGCAATAATATTGATCTCATTCTTAGATTGAAGAAACAACTTGTTGACTCCTTTGACATGATCGATCTTGGTACTCTGCATTATTTTTTGGGTCTTCAAGTATTACCACTATGTGATAGTTTTTTCATTTCTCAATATAAACATGTAATGGATCTTTTGACACATTTTAAGATGGTTGATTGTAAGCCATGTGCTACTCCTTTTCTATCTAGAGTAAAGCTCAACAAAGCTTGTTAAACACCTCGTAGTCGATGTTAGACTTTATCAACAATTGGTCGGCAGTCTTATCTATCTCACTCATAGTCGACCTGGAATTTCCTTTGTTGTTAGTGTGATTTCTCAGTTTATGCAAGACCCCAGAGAAAGCCACTGGAAAGAAGTCAACGAATTGTCTGTTATCTCAAGGGTATCGCTCATTTTGGCATCAAGTATTGTCGAAGTTCAAATTCGTTAGTCATCTTCATCGACTCTAATTGGGATAGCAACAGTGATAATTGGAAGTCCACTTTTGGTTATGTGTTTCATCTCAGCACTGGCCCGTTGGTGTGGTCATGCAAGAAACATAAGGTAATCTCCTTATTGACTACATAAACAAAATATTGTGGCATTGTTCAAGCAAGTACTGAAGCGGTGTGGATCTATCAACTTCTAGGAGAACTTGGCTTTCATGTTCAAACCTTGACTACAATCTACTGTGAAAATCAAAGTGTCATTCAAGTTGCATAAAACCATATTGCCCATAGTAATATGAAGCATGTTGATCTCCATGCACACTACTTGAGATAGTTGGTTAATGAGAATGTTGTATCTCTTGAATATTGTAGAATAGATGATCAGGTTATTAATATCTTCACTAAATATTTATCTAAAGCTATATTTATCAAGCTCTGTACGATGCTTGGACTTCAGGAAGATGTAATTATGGGAGGTTATCATAATGACGTAATTTCACCTCCCAAATATCAAGAGATGTGTGTTTATGGGGGGCTTTTGGAACATAAATTTATGATGGTTCATCACACTTCTTTTGGAATCAGTTGATTGGGCAGTTGACCTAAATTTCGAAACAATCAGTCGAGTGCTCAACCAAATCTCCATATCAATCAATCGAGTAGTTGACAAATTTGTTAGTCGAACAATCAACTAGCAGTCACTGATATTCGGTTGGTGGATTGACCAACTGAGAAATCGACTATGAGTTGGACGCATGGATGGTCAAGTCGATCATCCTTGTTGAGTTGACTAGACAGCATGGACTTGATGAAGTCAACTCTAAAAATCGACGATAGATCCTCCTGATTTCATGAAAGTTGGTTAGATCTTGAGGGTATAAATAGTAGACCCCCTAGGTCATTATAATGAAGCAATCAAGTGATATCATTATTGTGTACAAGATTTCCAATATGCATTGTAATGTTCTAATCACAGTGTGATGTGCTTAAGTGTTTTAATGTTGTCTTTATACACCACCTTTGTCTTCAAAATTTTATTCCCTCTTCGATTATCTGTATAATTCTCTATCTATCTCATAACATGTTCCACCCTATTCTCCAACATATTAGAGGTATTTGGTCCTAGTTCATTGTTCTAGATTAGATATAAAGGTGGAGGACTTGGTGAGATTGGATAGGTATCATTCTCCCTATTAAGCCTAAGATGAGACCCTTTAAGTAAGGACTTAGATATAGTGAGACTCCTTTGCTAGTTGGAGGTCATTCTACCATTGATTTGTAAGAAGGTTATTTTTTACATGTCATTGTTTTTTTACCGTTGAATGCCATTCAATTGAGTTGTGGAGAGCATAACCTACATTGATTGTTGATTTTGTTGATGATAGTATTCTTAAGTTGGGACAAATGATATATCTATTGATTTGTAGGAGTTTCCTGCACATTTGTTTGAGAAAGAATCACATCTTGCACCTTATGTTAGCAAGGTATACCATGGTTATTATCCTAATATGTTGAGAAAATGTTCTTAGGATTTGGAGGTTGGGGTCCTAAGAATTAAGAATAGAGAACCAAAATTAGATATACACAACAAAGATTTGATGACCTTTTCCAATCCAATAATGTTATTCATATGCAGGAAAACTATGCAAATGGTGGAAAGTGTGACAATAACAAAATACAAGGCAATAGAAATGGTTTGTAGAGCAAGGCTAATGAGATAGAGAGAAAAGTAATGGTCATCAAGGTATAACCAAGCAAATACATCAAGAAAGAGTCACAAAAAAAGTGTTGAGCAGCCCCGAGGGTTAGCTCAATTGGTCTGTAGCCATACATTAGCTTATAATGCTTGTTGTTGGTCAAGGGTTCAACTCTCTTAATTCCCCTGGGGTGAAGCCTCGTAATCAAGGCCAACGGATTACCTCGCTTACCATCCATGGAACATGGAGAAGTATTTGGAAGGTTTTATGTGAGTACATTTCCTCGGAAAAAAAAAAACGTTGATCAATAACAAAAACCACAAAGCAAAGAGGCATATAAAGTATTTTGTTTCTAGGCATGGTCCCTTTACAAAAGCAACACATTTAGTTCCTTGTCATTTCAACTCCACTTTTAGTTTTAGGATTGATGGCTATGAGGGATATGAGCCATGGGCAATAGCTTCCATGAGTTATTTCTAATTTTTAGGTTTAAGTTCTTTAACAAAATTTTGTTATTAAGGATAAAAATGTTATTTCTAATTTTTAAGTTTAAGTTCTTTAACAAAATTTTGTTGTTAAGGATACAAATTTTAACAAAATTTCAAAGAGCATATATTTGGATAAAACGTTATGTGGCAGGGAATATAAAAACTAAAAACATTAAAATTTATTAATTTGACAAGAGTGCAAGCAAACTCCAAATTTGGTTGTTAAGGATAAAAATTTTTTCAAAATTTCAAAGAGCATATATTTGGATAAAACTTTATGTGACAGGGAATATAGAAACTAAAAACATTAAAAATTATTAATTTGACAAGAGTGCAAGGCAAACTCCGACACTATTTGGTATAGATCATTAGAGTTGAGTTTGAAATAGATGATCCACCCATGTTGACCCTTTAAAAACTCGTAAAATCCATGTAGAAAGAAATAAGTCAATAAAAATAATTGTTACAAAACAATATAGGTTAAAAATTGCATTTACCTCAAACTCAAAATAAAATCTTTATTCATCYTCATAATGATAATTTTTTCAACCCATTATTTAAAAATATATCATTATCACTCTCTTCCTAATTGGAAAATAGATCCGATATCATTTGTGGTTCATTAGTGATTGGAGGGACTTAGTCTTCGCCTAAGGCCCCATTTATGTTGAGGGGTCTATGATTTAACTATGATGCCCAATAGGTTGTCTTTACTAGACTATATTTATATATTTATTTAGAATTAGCACTTCAAAAAAAATTGGGAAGAAAAAAAGAGTAATTAGAATCATCCTTAACTTATTAGTTATAAACTTATAAACTTAATAGTTTTAAAATGATAGGAAAAATAGAAATAAGACTAAAGAGCTAGAGTAATTAGAATCATCCTTAACTTATTAATTCTAAAATGATAGAAAAAATATAAATAAGACTAAAGAGCTCCTTCATGAAGTTGCAAAGTATGAAGTGATTCCATGTTGGGAAATCAATGACTTCACTCATCAATAACATACATTTTGGTGTTACTTAAGCCATAGATGTTGTGTTTGGTATTCCTTAAGAAATAGATGTTGTGTGTTACAAAGCAAGCATTTGTAGCGCACAACATACTTATAACAATAATCACACATGTAGTTGTTTGGCTAAAGTTATATATCTAGATTAAACACGTTGTGATTAAATAGTTGGTTTTTTTTTTATCAATGTCAACACACTTATAATAATCATACACATAATTTTGTTTAAAACTATATATTTAGATTTATCAAGTTGTGGTTTAGGGGTTAGGATAAAAAGTTATTATACAAAGTTAAACTTATAGGTATATCGAAAATTGTATAATAATAATAATAATAATAATCTATTTTTGAGGTCAGGACCAAGCCACACATCAAATTGGTGTATGAGACCCCCTTGTTTGGGGGACAAGGGACCCCCTCCACGTAGGGATTTGACTACTAAAGTCAATTGTAATGCCTTCCTATTTCAAGACCTCAATAAAATAAAATAAATATATATATTTTGTTATCTCCTACTGAAATAATTGCAATTTAGTTTATAGTCTTTTTTCATGGTTTTCTTTATACCAGGAATAAACTGGTAAACAGCATAATAACAACAACAACATAATAACAACAATAGCATAATAAAATACATACCTCGACCTGCAGGTTGGTTGATTTATCCCTTAGTTCACTTGTTCTTGTTCTTGCCCAAACTGCCCAACTGAATATTAACCTCCCAGTCAACTAGGAACAGCCTCTTCAGCTCCCTAGTTCTAGGAAACCTTGCAGTTTTCTGGCCCCTAAGCCCAAAGTTCCCAGCGACAACAGTGTCCCTGTAAAATCTCCCGAAAACAATCTGTTCTTCCAATTTCCACCTTCTTTCTCTGACTTTCAGAATTTATTCCTTGCCTCCTTACCCCAATTTCTCCCAAAACCAAAAAAAGATCCACCTCAAATCCTCTCCCCTCTTCCTTATCCTCCTCTCTCGAATCCCTCTCCCTCCTTCAATTCCCCAACTTACTTATCCCCTCATTAATTCCCCAATAGCCTTATCCCCCCATTAATTACTTCACCTACCTTTTTAATAATAAAATAATAAAAAGACTCATTGAATTTATTTTAATAATTAATTAAATTTAAATTAACAACTATGATAAATAAATAATCAAATTGGGTTGTTACATACACCCACCCTTCAATAAAATTCATCCTGAAGTTAGACTAATTTACAACAAAAGGGTAATGACACATGATTCATACATCCACATCAAATCAACAAGATCATAAAGTTAAAACACTTATACATACTAGTGTACATGTGCAAGGCATGCATGTGTAGCTAGCACATACACGACTCGCACATGTACTAGTGACAATAATTATCACACCTAAAGTAAATCTTGTATGCGTCCAATCCAATCAACAAGACCATTCATTTCATAAAATATAGTAAACCATTTAAAATGTTTGCAAAGTACCTCAATTATAATAATTTAGCACAAGAAACATTCACTTAGATAATTGTAGTTCAGTTAAGAAATTATAAATATGCATATATACACATTTTTCAAAAAGAGGAAATCAAGAAATTATACTATAATGTGAAAGCTCCACACACTCTCAATTACTTTTAGTCATCCTTCCTCCCTAACCTACTTCCATCTTCCATCCCTATCCTTCCTCTACTGGACTATCTTGCAACGTCAACTATATTGACCTAACTCCAGATAGAATCTGTAAGCGGAAGTGTCAACTCTCTTGACCAAGCTTCCCTGGCAGGCAACTAGTAGTCATCATCACACGTCTAGGGGAGTGTGAGCTAACACCATCCTCCCATGACTCCAGGTTTCAGAGGATACATAGTGGGAAATGCCTCCACCCCTCCTAATAGAACTAGGGTCATGTAACACACCCAACCCCTAAGTACCCTTTTTATGGATGGGGAATAAAACAAATTTATTACTCTAATCATCTCAAATCATCTCTCTGAGGTATTCATCATTTTCTACTCACTCATAACTTTCTAGCAACTATTACTGGGCTCTAAGCCGACCTCTGGTTCACAAGATATGGCCTCCCGAAGTTCTTCAGACGTTATTAGTTGAGGGCCACGTGGCTCCGCCTCATTAGTACCATCTTCACGTTCCTACCTCTCGCAGGGAAGGTCTATCCATCGTCCAAACCAACGGAGAGACTTAATCCTCATCTAACAAACAAGCTAGTGAAGAATTCGACATTCATCGTTGAACGTCCCTTTTTCTTACTATACGCATGTCCTCTGGAGTCCCGAATTTCTGAACTTTTGAAGTCTCAGNGTCATGCTAGATGTAGAGGCAAGTATTGGTGGGTCCCAAATACTCCTCTCACCAATTGGACCCAACTGATGAGTGCTAGAGGTGACACGGGATGAGGAAGAAATGACATGTGGCCACTACAGTGGGTGAAACGTGTCATGTCTTAATGGGCACATAGGGTCTGCGAAACGTATGAATCCAGGTGACACTTGGCATGTCAAACATGGGTCCACATAACCTTGGGTGATGTCATCATGCCACATCACCCTGGACTGATAGCCTTCCAATCCCTTCAATCTCACGGTCGAGGTGTGTCCACGTAATCTTTGGATCGACGGCCTTCGTTACTTTGTAACTTCGGTGTTCGGGGAATATGTGGTGTGTCTTCCTCCTTACTCCTGAAGTGGTCAACATCAGGTTGACCATGGTCTAGATCTAACAGTCAGAGGGGATCCTGAATGATCATCAGATCGACGGCTCTCATCGATTTGTGATTTCGACATTTGGGAGTTCTACCCACTTAATACTTATTTTCTCTCATAGTAGGACTTCGTTGAAGTGATACATGAGTCCTTCCACTGGTGGATTAGATGGTTGGGAGGGGTTCTCCATGGATTCCCCAGATCAACGGCTCGCAAATCTAGCTCAAGGATCCCTTGGTCTTAGTATTAGGCCACTCCTAGAGGGACACATGTCAACCAGAAACTCATTGGAAATATACGAGGCACATGCCTCAGTTCATCAACATCTCTTTGCTCTGCCACAAATTCGCCACACATGGCATCATCGTCGCTCGACACGGGGACTCCCAAGAGCGCCCAACGTTTTACTCACATCCCTACGAACGGACGGCTAAGAGGGATCCCAAAGGATCTGAAGATAGATGATCCATAATACTTTGCAACTCCACCATTCAAAGGTTTTGGTGTTATAACACCTTTTCTCTCCTGAAGCGATCAATGCGATATGAATACGACATAGATCTAACGGTTGTGATAGTTCCCAGGTGTCCTCAAATATACAGCTAATATCACTTCGCGACTCTGGCATTCGTGAGTTTTGGCGATTGTGAAGTTATAACATCTCGGATTTCCAAACTCCCAGAGCTCTGAAGCCAATAAGAGCTTAACTCCTTTCGTACTAGCACAAGGTTCCCAGACATTGGTCATATGACTCCCTCAAGAGTTCTCATAGGCTACACACTTAAATATTGTCCATGAATTTGTTAAGGTCTTGGGCATGATTATGTGGTCTTCTTGGGTGATTGGTTTGAAGGAAACACCTTCCATTTACAGAGCTTAAGCTCTAATTTGGGGGGAAATTTATTTTTGAAGGGTCAACGGGACTGTAGTAGTCCCATTGAGTCTGCCCTGACTCCATAATTGTGAGGGTGTTCCTTGGGAAAACACCTTGAATAATTTCCAACCAGCCTAGAGACCAAACTTTCCATTTTACAACCATTCTAATACAACAGTTTATAGAAGAACAGTATGCCTTATTACCATTAATTTCAGAGAGGCACAATGTATCACAATCACAGATATTCAATTCATAAATCCAATTTAAGTGCACACGTTATATGAAGTTCTTATCTATTACAAGTTGCATCCAACCAACTGACTATGGGTGTTTTCCATTCCACCCAACCATAGGCTCGAAGGCATTCATTCTTAGCACTCTGGCCACCCAGGTGCCAAGCCATGATATCACTAGGGAACTTTTGTAGTTTCTCAGAGACTCTCTCTCTCTGTCACAGCCTCTGTGAGGTTTATCAGATGCTCCCTCAGCATCAAGCTCGTGAAATTCTTCTCAATTTATGTCTTCTGCAAATTCTTAAAGATCCTTTCGCTTTTTCTATCCAGTAACCATAACAACTTGTCAAGCTTCCAGTTCTTCTTTTCAGCTAGAGTGCCTCACGCGCTCTTCCTCCATTCTTCTACATATCTAGGTCATGCATTTCCATTGATGTGTCTCTTTCTTGTTTGCCTTCACGTGTATTCTTTCATGCCTTTCTCCTCCTTAGGAGGGTTCTGGACCTATCTTGTTCCTTCTGTCAGAAGGAAACTAGGTTCAGTCTGGGCCTGTAGTAAAAATTTCCCTATGTGGTACTTCGGGCTAACAGTTTTTTGTCTCCCCAACCAGACCCTCCATGCTTCCATTCATTAGGGTGGTTTATGGTTCAACCACCAGTCCTTTTATTATTAAATAATTTCTCCTTGGGATCAAGATGAGGATTATTATTTCAGCAAGGAGAAATTTGGGTCATCATGACATAATGAACCCTCTCCACAGTTTCCCCACTCTTTTCCTCTAGTGATATCATGGCCAGTACTTCAAGGCTTCACCCCCATAGTCATTCATTGGAAATATACACAATACTACATTTACATTGTTCCCATGTCATAGCATGGTGGTCATAATTAAAGATTAATTACAAGCTAGGGGAAACAAGTGTGTTACAATCCCCTCCCCCTTAAAAAGGAACATCGTCCTTGGGTTCTTTCTTAGTAACACTTGTCATGTCTTTGTCATTCAGTTGTTTCAAAAATATTGATTCTCTTTCTTGGTCAAGACCTTTCCAAACTCTTGGCCTTCGTCACATGCCTTCAATAATCTTGGACAACAAGCATATTAATCACAATTTCATGCGGAAACATTTCAATTTTGTGCAAAATTCAACATGGAAAATTTCAAAAATCTAGCACAATACTTATCTATATATTTCATGGATTCTCATCCACATGGATTTCTTGTTATATTGGCTCACTTTTTTTCCTAGACGTACCCATTGTGTGCATGATCCCAATCAATAGTGTATAAGAATTATCAAAGTCTCCTCTTCCTTATGGTCACTTACCCTCTAAGCCCAAGCTCAAGCATCTGCTTCTTTGTTATATAGTCCCTCGGGTGATCCATATTTCCTTTCCAAGGCTTTCTTGCAAAGGAATATTTCTAAATACTTCATTGAGCCTCACAGTCGAGGCGTCCCTCAAACTTGCTCTGCCGAGGCATCCCTCTGGCTTGTGTTTCCACAACACAACATCTTTTAGGGCGATCATGACTTGCCATGGGGTTCTCATGTCTCAATAGTAGCCTTTTTCATGCTTTCCAACTTGACATCCTTCACATGTCCTCCCTAGAAAGATCTTTTTTTCATCTCACCTATATCACAAGTATACAGAATTATGAGAAATTATCATCAATTTCAAATTTAGAATTTTCTTACAAATCTATTACCCACAGATTTCCAAATTCCACATTTATTGTCAGATTTGTTCTGTACAGGGACCAGAGTCACAAGTATGGTACTTTCCTTCCCATATCATTTTATCCCAGCATGCAATTGGTATTCCTTATGGGCTTACAACACTCTCATATCCAAGACCCTTTTATTCCTACAATTTCAACATTCCTTAGCCAAACAAATTGTTAGTTTTCATGCACATTATATTTTCAAAACTATGCATACTAACAGTCCAAGTCATTTTCATCCATTCAAGGGTACAGAGCAAAAGGAAATATCATTATTTACGTATGCATCCTTTCAACATACTAAATTTTCCAAGTACAATTCAAATATAAAATGACTTTAATCAATGTGTCAATATTCATAGCCTCATTCATACCCATTGCCTTGCATTGATTTCAAGTTTGCCACACTTTATGACAAGCACTTTTCCATGGTGTGTTGGAGATTAACCAACCTCTTCACCATATGGCTTATTCATTCGTGTTCATTATATCAGCAGGATTGTGCTTCTTGCTACAAGTTGATCATGATCCCAAATCAACACATATGAGACAAAAATTTGTTCTTGAATGCACCCAAGCATTCTTCCTTCATTAGTAACCAAGGTCCCAACACTCATGGCCACCCAAATTTTCTTTTCTTTAACAACTACACAATTCAAGTGGAGTATTGGAAGGTCCTCCTTCCTTTATGGAAAATCCATTGTCTTCCCTCTTATGAAAACATGCATTTACTCAATACATTCCATGCAACATGCTAACTATGAGCACCTTTATTCCCAATCTCCCTAGATTGGTCATTGTACCCATGGTACTCCTTACTCATGCATTTTCTTGCAAGGATTATAACTCATCCTGGACTAGCATAGACTTCCTCTCTCTATTATTCAGATTCTTCTTTCTTGAATCTTACCTTGCTTGGGTAGAAATGGAATACAATAGCCACTCAAAATTATTCGCATATCAGTAAGAAATTAAAATACCTAAGAGGAGATTTTTACCCAATCCCTCCATACCTTATGCCACACGGGC
>JASDQU010010708.1:257274-268875 GCA_032191745.1 Picea mariana
AATTCCCCAACTGCTTTATCCCCTCATTAATTCCCCAACAACCTTATCCCCCCATTATTTACTTCACCTACCTTTTTAATAATAAAATATTAAAAAGACTCATTGAATTTATTTTAATAATTAATTAAATTTAAATTAACAACTATGATAAATAAATAATCAAATTGGGTTGTTACATCTATAGAGGTATACATACCCTAACCCCCTCTAGATTTGAGCATGTGACCTCCAAGGAGGAAACACATGTTCTTAACCAGTAGGCCCACTCAGGTTGTATAATGTATAATCAATTCCAGATACAGATAATAAGTCCCATAAAGATAGAGAGTAATGGTAAAAAGCGACTATACTTATTTCAAGAGGAATGTTAAAAATCAAGTACACTTACTTCACAACCAGTTATCCATTATATTATTAAAAAATACCTCTTGTTTAACAAAATCAAAAGCAATAAAAGTCGTAGTCTAAAGGTTCTATGTTTTGGCCCTTTTTCGGGGATATTTTATGTTTACTTTTGTATGAAATCTGACAAGAAATTGTTGGGTCTATAGATTTGAGTGGCTAAATCTATTTAATCGCAGTGCCCCAAGGGTTTTTCAGCAAGCTAAATCCATTTATGAATTCAGAAATGCAATATAAACAATAGAAAATTGTGATTTTGTTCTGATTTATGTCGTCGGATTCTGACTAAAATGACCAAAACGTAGAATGTTTAGACAACGCCTAATTAACATCTTTTATATTAATTAAATTCTAATAAATAATAATTTTAAATACAATTTACGATGTCAATGAGAAGTTTATTTTGACTAGCACAAAATGAAAAACAATAGAATATTTTAATATATTTTATATTGATTAAATAAAAATTTAAAATGTCAAAACGTGGTAGCCAATTGCTAGGGTTTCGAATAGAATCCATTATGCACCAGACCAAAGCCTTCATTAATGGCACCAAAAGGGGGGGTTAGGCTTCCCCCTCCACCCACTTCTCCATGCTACAAACAAGCTTCTATTGGCCCCACTAGCCCTCACATCTTCAATCCAAGAACTCAGGCTGATGACATAGCAGGTTTGGTTCCCCCTTCGCAAGAAAAACTCATGCTAGATGTTCCATCTCAGGAGGTTCGTCAAATGCATTGGAAACCCAGTCACTGCATCCCCAAAGCTGCAGAAACGCCAGCATAAGAGATTTGTTCACTGAGTTTCAGGAGTCAACTTCAGCACATGAAAGATCACGATCTCATCGGTAAGTTCCTTGGTCTCTGGCCCAATAAAAAGGATCTAGTCTCCTAGATCCATTCTCGTTGGAAACTCACCTGCCACATTGACTTAAAGCTAAGGTCTAAAGATTTTTTTACTGTCATTTTTTAAAATACCAAGGAAAGAGACCAAATCTTTGAGGGGGGTCCCTACTTCTTCAGATCTGTTGGTCTTCACCTACGTCACTGAAAGGACAACTTCGACCCTGACAAAGAATATTTTTCTCATGACCATGTATGGGTTTGTCTCTATTCTCTTCCTTGTGAATACTAGGAGGAAGATATTTTAGTTGGCATTGGAAACACCCTCGGAACCTTTTTCAAAACCTCTGAAGCCACAAAACAAGGATGATACATTGCTTATGCCAGAATTTTCATCTTCATGAATGTCTCCATACCCATCATAGACTCTATCTACCTCTATTTCCAAGATATTGAATGGATTCAAACCTTAGACTATAAATTCATACCCCTTTGTTGTCGTCATTGCCATGAGCATGGCCATCTCTTCGGAGACTACCCCCTTTTAAATCCGCCCAAATCCACCAAAGCTAACTCCAACACCGATGAGGAAGGCTTCACCAAAATATCGACCCGACGAAGACATAATCGAAAGTAGGAACCCCATAAACTTTTTAATCAGAAAAAATCCCACTTTCATTAATAGTTTTGACCCCATCATCTCCTTCTCTAAAGATCCAGACACTTTAATCCCAGAGGCCTCTGGCCTTGTCTTTTCTAAAATTCGCAAAACTGAAAAACTATCCACCTTATGACGAGCAAAAAAAAACCAAAACCACACAAGCCTCTCCAGATCTACCTCCTTTAGAAGATTCCCCTTTGTTTTCCCCCCTTGAAGAGTGTTATGATCAAGAAGCTGAAGAAATGGACCTAGATGGAATTGACCTACATGTTATTATGGATGCAGTTCGTAACCAAGACCTGAAATTGATGCCCCCGAAGCATATCCAGTTAGCCCGAAAAATTTTACACAAATGAAGATGGGACACTCTAGATCTCTTAGGAGCCACCCCCTCTAATCCCAACTTGGGTATCTAATCTGGTAAGCTCAAAGAAAAAAAAATCCAGAAGGAAGATAAGTGAAGAAGAAGGAATTCCAATCATTAATTGCTTCAGGAAATAGGGGATATCTTGGTGAACTCAAGGAAAAATACCCTAATCATGGATATGTTCCAACCCTCTCAAAGTTTTCAGTGAAAGTGATATTTTGGAACATTAGAGGTCTTAATGGTAAGAGAAAGCGGATGCTCATACAAAACAAAATTAACACAAAATCACTAGATATTTTGCTCTTATAAGAAACTAAATGTTCAAGGACCCTACTTCAATTCATCTTGTCCAAGATCTGGAAAGAAAGTTGCTCCATGGCCATTGATTCCAAGGGATATGTAGGTGGACTTGTGATTCTTTAGAATCAAGACAAGATCCGCCTACAAAATTTCTTTTGCACAAAATATAGTATCTCAACAATTATTTTTCCTCCGGAGAATGAAACCGCTGGTTTCATCACCATTGTGTATGTTCCCTAGTAGTCTAGAGAAAAGATTCACTTTCTCTCGCAAGTCCAAGACATCACTTCCCTAATCCACCCTAGCCTCTAGATCCTTGGGGGATATTTTAATCTCATCACAACTCTAGAAGAAAAGAAAGGATGGATTCATCGATTAGATCCTAATCACCTCACTTTCAAATAGTTTATTCAAAATAAAGGGTTAATCGACATATAAACTAGCAATGGCACTTTCACTTGGAACAATCGTAGGGGGGCTTCCCACCAAGTGGCTTGTAATCTAGACTGCTTCTTAATCTCAAAATCTCTCATTCTCATAGGAATTCACATGGAAGCCACCATCCTCCCTTCAATAGGATTGGATCATTGGCTCATATGCCTCTGCTTAGATACTCCCAACAAACCCAGAACTAAACCCTTCCACTTTGAAAAGTTCTAGTTATCACACCAGACTTCCTGGCCAATATCAAGCTCTAGTGGGAGGAGACTAAGCATGTCAAAGGATTTATGATGGTTCATTTCCAATAACGACTCAAGCTTCTCAAGAATAAGATCAAAATATGGAACAAGATCGTTTTTGGAGATATTTTTCAGGCCCTAAAACTCTTAAATTTTGAATTGGAAACAATGTAACAAAAAATCATTCTTCAAGGCAAGTCGCTTGAGCTAGCTCACCAAGAAAATATCTCGACAAACCAAATAGAGGAACGATAGAAGTAGGAATAAATTATCTAGAAGCGAAAATCAAGAATCCAATGGCTGAAGGAAGATGACCATAATTCAAAATTCTTCCATCAATCAATGATACAATGTCACCACTCCAACCGCATCTCACATCTGATTTCGAGTCAAGGAAACAAATTCACCTCCCATGTTGACATGGAGAAAGAACTCATTTCCTTTTATCAAAATCTTCTCTCTAAGCCCCAACCCGTCCGGTCAATAGCCATCAACAAAATAACTCAAAATCTTCCATACCTTGTCTCTGAAGATCAAAATGTCGTCCTTCTCAGGCCTATCTCTCTAGAGAAGGTGGAAGCGGCAAGCCTCATCCTAGCTACAGGAAAATCCCATGGCCCTGATGGATTCACCTATTATTTTTTTCATCATTGTTGGTTGATCATTAAATCTGACATCTTTTCTGTAGTCCAAGAATCTCAACACTTTTGTGGGGTGGCCCCAACGTTAAATGCAACTTTCCTTACTCTCATTCCTAAAGAAGAAAAAGTGATTAATCCTAACAAGTTCCTCTCTATTTCCTTGTGCAACTTCATCTACAAGATCATATCTAAATTTATCGCTCTTCACCTCAAACCCCTCCTACCTACTCTAGTTTCCCCAGAGCAGTCTGGATATGTTGAAGGGTGTCAAATATTAGATAGCATTCTCCTGGCTCATGAAGTTTCCCACTCTCTGAAAGTTTCTAAAACCTCGGGAATTCTTATCAAGCTGGACATGTCCAAAGCTTTTGATAAGTTAAGTTGGCAATTCATTAAAGCAATTCTACTGACCTTTGGCTTCCACCAAGATTTGGTCAATTGGATCATGGGTCTCATCTCCTCGAATTTTTTCTCCATGTTGATCAATGGCTCCCCTTCTATCCCCTTCCATCCCTCTCGTGGCATTAAACAAGGTGACCCGTTGTCACCCTTTATTTTCATTCTTATGGCCGAAGTCCTTGGAAGAAGCCTTTGTGTTGTTGTTGATAACAAAAAAATTCAAGGCCTGACCCTCCACAACTCTTTGGACCCACTAACTCATAACCAATTTGTGGATGACACTATGTTAATGTGCACCCCCTCCTCTCGTGAATCGCAAGCCTTCAAGCATGTCCTTGATACCTTCATGGAATCCTTTGGCACCTCCATCAACCATCTCAAGTCCTAGATCTTCTTCTTCAACACTCCACTCTCTGTTCAATTCCATATCACGTGTATTCTTGGTTTTACAAGAAGCTCCCTTCTGACCAAATGTCTAGGGGTCCCTTTACTTATTTTTGGTGCCCACAATAGTTCCTGGGAAGATCTCCTCTCTAGACTTAACAAAAAGCTTTCAAACTAGACCTTCAAATCCCTAAATCTTGTATATCGTCTAATCCTCCTCAAATCTGTTATGCAAGCTATCCCTCTCTATCTCTTCTCAACCCTGTATGCCCCCAAAAAAGTCGTGAAGGATATCAAAAATATTCAGAGGAAATTCCTTTGGAAAGGAGTTAACTCCTCCAAAAAATGGGCCATGGTAGCGTGGAATACCATTTTCCTTCCCAAATCCAACGGGGGATTAGGCCTAAGAGATTTGTAACTTATCAACAAAACCATGGGAGCCAACCCCTGGTGGTTATGGCTTCAGTAGAAAAGAGAACCATGGAGTCGATTGTGGAAGAAAAAATATGTTGCCCAAATAGATAGCCATGATCTCATCATAATGACAGACTCTGTCGCAGGCTCCATCATCTCGAACTCAGCTTGGAAAAACATATGGTTAATCCAACAACATTACTTCTGGGAAATCCATAATGGTCACACAACCCTCTTCTGGGAAGATTCATGGAAACATCTTCCAGCTCTTCACACCAACCAATATCTCACTCCTCTAAGGCACTATCTATAGGCCACCTTAGGACTTCAAGCTACCAACTATTGGGACTTAACCCCTACTTCCCTAGATTGGTGACTCTGGCACATAGACCCTGATCATATACCCCTGCAACTCAGATCCAAGCTTCAGAATATGTTACAGAGTCTCATGTAGCAAAAAATCCAAGTCTATGTGCTTCTAGAAAAACTAAGATGGGGCTATAGACTTGCAGGCACCTTCACCATCAAAGAATCCTATCACCTAGCAGCTCAACATTCCAACTTTCTTCAGAAGGACGTCTGGAGGAAAATCTAGGGCATCAACCACTGGCCAAAAATTTCTACCTTTTATGGAAACTAGCACATCGAAAGATCCTCACATGGGATCACCTTTGCAAGCGAGGGTTCACTGGCCTCGGTTTTTGTGTTCTATGATCCTATCATTATGAAACAATGGAACACCTCATCAATTCATGTCACTTCAACAACTCTCTTTGGGACCAAGGGGCTATGACTTGCAGACAATCTGATCGCAACATACATTATGTCAGATCCACCATCACCTCTTGGCAAGACAACTACTTTGTGAATCCTCTACTCAATCGGATCTGGGTTCTCCTTCCAAACTTTATTCTATGGGAATTATGGAAGGAGCATAACAGTCGTATCTTCAAAGATCATGACCAAACTAAGGAGTTAATATGGGGAAAGATAAATAAAAACTTAGCAGAGACCATTTCTAAAAAATCCTAGAGCCCTGATGACCTCTCCTACTCTGATCTAGAGTGTCTCCTTTTGTCCTATCGGTTCCCCTCTTTCCTTAGTGCCTCTCTCCCTCTTTCAGTTCACCCTCCCAAGCCTTTCATCCCCACCTCTTGTTCCCCCCTTCTGACGGGTTGTTTCAAACTTCATTTTGACGGTGCTTCAAAAGGTAATCCTAGGTCGGCCAACTATGGAGTCATTTTCAAAGATAGCAGGGGTTAAATTCTCCATATCTATTGCGACAACTTAGGCATCACTTCCAACAATGTTGTTGAGTTGTGGGCTCTAATAAAAGGTATGCAATTAACTCGTCAACTCCACTTGCATATGCTCATCGTTGAAGGGGATTCTCAAGTCATCATCAATATGTTAACCAAACTTCAATGGGGCTCTTCGACCTCTAAGCTTACGATGAACTGGAGATTGGGATCCTCGATCGATCTCCTGGGCTCCCTTGCCTCCTCTCTCACAGGTTTGGTTCCTTCCCATGTTGAAATATCAACAAATAAAGTGGTTGAACTTCTTGCCAACGTTGGTCTGGATTGTCAAATGGACGCCTATTGGGAAAACCTCTTGGATCTCCCATGGAAGCAGGACTGCCTCTCATTGGCCAAATATGATCTATGTTCCCCAGATAGGGTGCATGTTAGTTCGCTTGACAACCGAGGGAGTACAATGGACAAGACACTCCACCCTCGATGACAAATGGATCTCGGATTGCCCTCGTGGCATGCTCCTTACTCTCCAGTTGACGACCCTCATCACCCTCCCAGTCAAGTCGAAGGGGTCTCGCATGCCATTGCTATTGTGGGCATTCAAGTTTCGACGTCACTTGAGGACGACCTCATTTCAACCCCACCCCTACATGATGGCCATGGAAGCTCACTCAAAACTGATAATGGCTCTAGTTCTTCCAAGGACGACTATCCCCTGCTTGGTCATGATGGAGAGCCTCCCTCTTTGGATCATTAATACCTAGTTTTCAATGATAGATTGGAGGCGCACTCGATCCATAAATATTGATACAGGGTTGGTTAATCCCGACATCCTGAGCCTGCTCTACTTGATTTTCCCAAAATTCCTCCTCTTTTATAGGCTCTCCCCTTCCCTCTTTGTAGTCAATCCTTTTTTGGTTTCTTTCGTTGTTTCCATGGCTCCTCGAGAATGCTAACCCTCTCGTCCATCCTCTGCTCAGACCCCATCCCTCCCTCTTCGCAACCAACTCGAGCTACAAAAGAAACTTTGGAAGCAGTTGAAACTTACACGAGTATGTCCTAAATGCAGACAAAGGAAAAATGGATGAACTAGAAGATGAGGTTCGCCGGTTAAGAGAGTTTTATGATAATGAGGAGGTTGAAGCTCAAATCGACAATCTAGTTCCAGACCTTGGTTGCTCTCATACCGCAATTCGAAATTCTTTTGAACCCTTGAATTGTATTGGCAAACCAAGACCTTGGTTACCCTAGGTATGCTCTCGAAAGAGCAAGCGTTCAAGCAATTGAAAGCTCGTTGAGAGGCTATGGAGGTTCAGACCACGTATGTTGTTGAAGTTGTCACCTGGCTGACAAATTGGCATGGAGGTAATTTTGTTCTCCCAAGGCGCAACTATGTTAAGGCCGAAGATTCCAAGGCTTATGTTGATCGTGAGGTAGTGGACCTTATGGGGGCTCACAGGTTCCAAATGACCAATGAACTATGGTTTTGGTTTCCTTATGGCAGGGTTTTTTATGTTTTCTAGTCCTTTTAATTTTTTGTTATCAATTCAGACATTCATCAACTCAAAATACAGTATTGTTTATAACAATTTAAAGTCTAGTTTTCCCATTAGGACAAACTCTATTTTTTTCCTTTTGTCCTTAAGCCCAAACACTGCCACGGTCTCTAGACAAATGCATCTACTATACATTCCTATGAAAAGTTATGTCAATATTAATATAATTTTTTATTTAAAAAAAAAGTTAAACAATTTAAAATGCCAAGAACTCGCACAAAATGAAACTTAATAGAATATTTCAATATCTTTTGTATTCATTAAATTCTATTAAATAATAATTTTAAATACAGTTACCATTTCCACAAAAGCTTACTTTGACTAGGTATCAAGAAAAGTTAGAGACCATGTTCACAAAAGCTTACTTAGATTAAATATCCACAAAATTTAGAATTGAAAAGTCATTCTTCTCGCCCCTTATTAGAAAGAGTCATTCTTAATGTTAAATGTGTTAAGTTTTTTTTTTTTTTTTTGCCTTTTTAGGCATATTTTTCGGTAAAGTTTTTCTATTAATACTCCTTTCTGGGGCATATTTTTCGAGGATATTTTTCCAAAAACAGTTATACAAGACCATTCTCAATTATAAAACCCCTAGTCATCAATATGTCCAGCTATAAAATCAATGTTCCCATAACCCAAATCTACAATCCAATCAAAATCAATTACTAAGAATAGGTAACTGGTTTTAGGTCACCACATACTCTCATTCTCCAACAGTGTGTCCAGCTATAAAATCAATGTTCCCATAACCCAAATCTACAATCGAATCTAGATCAATTACTAAAAATAGGTAACAGGTTAACCGGTTTTAGGTCACTACATACCCTCCTTCTCCAACGAAAATGGGATTAGGCTTCACGCAAGAGCCCAGGGGAGCCCAGGGATCTGATTAATCATCTTCCTTTTATCGGGAGAACGGAATCTTGAATTTGTAAAAGGACGCAGAAGTCTACTGATTTGTGGTCGCCAGGGCCGAGGCCATAAACAAAATCCCACATCACGTGGTTTGCCATGTGACTGCTCGTACAAATCGATGCGCTCTCTTTTACATGTGCAAACTGTTTTCCACATATAGCAATTAATTAATCATACAGTTATTGAGCGGTCGATCTCTGAGAAAATATATAAAGTCACACCCACGACTTTTCCGATGTTATTTTATTTCACGAGGGTTACTGGGCATCAATAGGCGACCATGAGGAGGGCTTGGTTTAGAACTCTTCCAATGGCAGCTGCTGTGGATATGCAGTACATGATGCCGCCTCAGGATCCTCCTATTCTGAATCTGATTGTATGGGCAATTGTGGGATTAGCAGTCTTATCGGCGATCGTTTTCTCTTGTGCGGATGCAAAAGAGCGAAGGAATGTCAGGAGGAAACGCCCCTCGGCTTGGACGGGCCGTGCGTTCGATATTGGGAATCATGGCGGTCACCATGGAGGGGGCCGCGGAGGCGACGGCAGCGACGGTGGTTACCTTGATGGTGGAGGAGGCTCCGCTTAAATTTTGCGGTCCTACTGCTCGTTCATTTTCTCCATGGATTTTGGCCTTTCACAGAGCGAGGATCCATCCTGACTCTACATGGCTGTAAGAGAGACATCGATTTGAAGTTGTGATGTGTATTCTTTTGGCTATTTTCTTTTTTGAAAAATCAGTTTTCCAGTCTTGGAACTTGAGTTTGGGGAAGTTTCTGAACTTGAAGTGATCCTTTTGGCTATTTTCTTTTTCGAAAAATCAGTTTTCCAGTCTTGAAACTTGAGTTTTGGGAAGTTTCTGAACTTGAAGTGATCCTTTTGGCTATTTTCTTTTTTGAAAAATCAGTTTTCCAGTCTTGGAACTTGAATTTGGGGAAGTTTCTGAACTTGAAGTGATCCTTTTGGCTATTTTTTTTTTCGAAAAATCAGTTTTTCAGTCTTGCAACTTGAGTTTGGGGAAGTTTCTGAACTTGAAGTGATCCTCTGTTATTCCGGATCTATCAAACTCCGGATTTATTAAGCTAGGATCCATGGGATCCTGGAAATTTAAAGAGTAAATAATGTTTGAAGCTGGGATCTGTCAAACCCCAGATTTATCAAGCAATTTAATCAAAATTAAATATTTGCTTTTGTCAAATCTCGGTTTTATCAAGCAATGTAATCAAAAGATTTAAGTGTAAATCTTATCAGTGGAAAAAAAAGGGTTTTCACTTGCAAATCAGTTTAAAGATAGAGAAATTTTAACAGTGGGAAAAAGGGTTTTCACTTGCAAGTCATTTTAAAGATTTTTAATTCACAGGATTCGATCTCTCATGGATTTAAGGTTGACCTTATAATGTGCCAACGTTTTAGTGGGAAAATAAGTTTTCCCTTGCAAATCATTTCAAAAGTTTTTACTTTACAGGATTCGATCTCTGATGGATTTAAGGTTAACCTTGATAATGTGTCAATTTTTTTGCAAATTATTTCAAAAGTTTTTATTTCGCAGGATTCGATTTCTGATGGATTTAAAGTTAACCTTGATAATGTATAAATTTTTGTTTGTAATTATTAGTTTTCTATCTCCTATCTACCTAGGGTTAACCTTGATCTTGATCTTTGGAAATATATCTAAGATTAACTTGATAATGTGTATCATTATTATTTTGGATCTCTTATGTAAGTTGGGTTTGGTTTTTTAATGTGTATATAATTTGATAATGTGTATCATTATTATTTTGGATCTCTTATGTATGTTGGGTTTGGTTTTTATACCAGTCAAATCGCTGGTTGGAGGGGGGTCCCTTGTTCCACTATTATTTTGGATCTCTTATGTAAGTTGGGTTTGGTTTTTTAATGTGTATATAATTTGATAATGTGTATCATTATTATTTTGGATCTCTTATGTATGTTGGGTGGGGTCCCTTGTCCCACAAACAAGGGGGTCTCATACACCAATTTGGTGTGCTGGCTTGGCCGTGACCTTCAAAAAAAAAAAAAAAATTATTATTTTTCCATGTTTAGTGTATCATTTTGATAATGTATATCATTATTATTTTTGGATTTCTTATGTAAGTTTATTTTTTTGGATTTTTTTTTTGTAAGTTGGGTTGATTTTTATAATGTGTATATAATTATTATTTTTTCATGTTTGAAGTATTTAGGGTTAATTTTTTATAATATTTTAATTCTTAAAAGTTGGGTTGATTTCGATAATGTGTATATAATTATTATTTTTCAATGTTTGTGTATTTAGGGTTAATTTTTTATAATTGTAAGTTGGGTTGATTTTTATAATGTGTATATAATTATTATTTTTTCATGTTTGGAGTATTTAGGGTCAATTTTTTATAATATTTTAATTCTTAAAAGTTGGGTTGATTTTGATAATGTGTATATAATTATTATTTTTTCATGTTTGTGTATTTAGGGTTAATTTTTTATAATATTTTAATTTTTAAAGGTTGTTTTTTGTCGATAGTGATGGATGGAGTGTGTACTCAATTCTCAAATCTCATATATAGTTAAATCTCTCCATATACAGTTAAGTTATTTGTTTAGTTTTTTAAAGTGGTAGTCTAAAAGTTCTAAATGACTCTGATATTTTTCTGGTGAAAAATTGTTACTGAAATCTGGTGAGAAATTGTTAGATCCTTAGGTTTTTCAGCATGTTGAATCTATTTCTGCATTCAGAAATAGATTTTAAACAACAAAAAATAATAATTTCATGTTATGTCACCAGATTGG